>AYEL01086786.1:0-36249 GCA_000484575.1 Olivierus martensii
TGACTGGTAAATATCTATAAAATTCAGGCACGCCAACTTCTATGAATTTTGCCTTCAAATTTGAATCGCATTGAATCTCAATCACTGCCATTTGCATATGATTAGGTACTGATTCTATATTTATTGAGAAAATCGAAGAAAAGAATTTTTTTTAGAGAGCATGAATATAAATTTCAGAGAAACAGTTTGTTTGCATCAGAGTTTTTCTTAACTGGGACAGATTATAGGTAGTCAGTAGGTTGCTAAAATATAAGCTGCTAATATTAATGGGGAGGGTGAATAGTACGCCTGCGCATAGTTTCACTACATATGTGCAAACATTGAACAAAATATGGTCATTATTATTATTGTGTACGTTTTGTTGGCTGGGCCGCAAATATAGTCATTGTGGGCCGCGAGTTTGACACCCTTGATCTAGACACTGAACAGTAGTGGTTTTTATGCCGCAGTATGACGGCAAACTGCACTGTTTTCATCACACATGTATTTTCCGTTGTGGTTCCATGCTAGTGGGAAGTAACTTTAAGTCGCAGTAGAGTCTCCATATTGTCTGCCTTACTTTTGTATTTAATTATCTTTTATTTTATTTAATATAATAAATTATTTATTTTACATTAATATCCACATATAACAGTATATCCACATATAACAGTAACTGATTAATTTTTTTATGACAAAATGAACAGCTTGCCATTTTTATTAATATATACTATTGTATTAAATAATTACTTAACTAAATTCTTATTGTCGTATCCTACATGACTAAAGTAAGATCTTGACTAAAACCAAAAAATTTATTGAATAAAAACTGGTTAGCCAAAACTTTCATGTAGGCAGTATTGCACCTTTCCTACATGCATCTCATTGATCCTTCCAATTTAGTGATTTCACAAGATGTAAAAATATAATTCTAACTTCATTATATTTTTACATATCATTTAGGCATAATACAATACTTATAAACGTTTGAATTGCATTATTGCCATGATTTACATTAGAATATGGAGTTAATCAGATTGGCTTCTGAAATAAATTATTTTTTATTCGATGGCCAAAAAATTTTTGTGATTTAGTGGTGTTAAGCCTAACTATTAAGGAAATTTATTTTTAATATAAATAGTTGAGAGTCAATCAAATGTTTTGACATTAAAATTTAAAAAAATTCAAAAAATGGAGTTAATCAATTTGGCTTGTGAACGGCTTATATATAAATAATTAAAATTTCATTTGCCAATGAATGCACAAGGAATTTTGAGAGTGCAAGAGAAAATTGAATCTGGGGCCAATAAGGAGTGACATTCATAAGAACAGATATATTTTCCTGTTTCATTATATTAGTCTATGATATATCTGTCAGCACTATAAGCAACAGAGGGAATTTGAGAGAGACTGCTTCATACTTCATACACTACAGTAAACCTAAATTGATTTTTATTTTTTACAATAGAGTGTATATTGCACACGTTATTATTATATACAGTCGATTCTGCATAATTAGGGCACGTTGGGACTAATCTATTTTCGCCCAATTAAACGAACTAATAATAAATTTTAAAATAAAATATATAATACGCAGATAAAAAATAATAATTAGTTACCTATTTTAATGTTTTAAATAATAGGTACCTAATTATTAGCTTTTTAGCAATTTCCTCTGACTTTGTCTTTGACACTGTGCTACTGATATTCACACCTTGCCCATTAACTATAGAAAACCATTTGATCTAATGCTTCTTTGATTTCTGGATCCTTTCCATCATGCGAAAGTGAACGTCCAGCGCAAAGGCCTTTGATATTGCTGCTCTCCGATTATATTCTGCACTCGATCTTAACTAATCAGCTATTTTGTACTTATCCTCAAACGCATCGTCTGTCCGGCTTACTAAAACGTCAGCAGCATTGTAGCGCTGACGTCAAATATGGCAGGAAATTCAATTTGAAATTTGTCCGGATTTAGTTGACGCACGCTGTATATTATATATGGTCTACATATAATATTATGTATATAATGTATAATGTTACATATATCATGCAATATATACAGGCAATTCCCAACATGCATAGATCTGTACTTACATAGAATTAGTTTTAGGTAACAAGTCAGGCCTAAATCTAGATCCCTCCAAAAAAAACTGGATATGTGGGACTTGGAATTGAATCCAGATCCTCCAAGATGGTAAGAGATTGCTTTACCATGCGACATATGTGGTTATTCTTTAATATAACTATTTTTAGTGTTACATCATTGTGATACAATAATACTGTATAACCTATGCTCTGATATACATTTGTTTTAACTTACATTAGGATTTTGCAGAATAATCCACCTAAGTAACTTAGGGACTGCCTGTATATCATATAAATTCTATTGCAAAAAAGACACACCCTTATAAAATAAAGCAAAAACTGTAAAATTTGATAAAAAATGTCTTTCAACTATATATGAGCTGCTCATTTGCCAAATCGATTCACTCCACAAAACAAAAAGTAGAGAAAAATGATAAAATAATATACATTGTTTTTTAAAATTCCCTTTAAATATAAATTCAAATCAAAAATATATAGTTTTTTAAAATTCCCTTTAAAATATAAATTCAAATAAACATTGTCTTTTTAAAATTTCCTTTAAAATATAAATTCAAATAAACATTGTAGAATATATTACCTTTATCTAATGACATATAAAATGCATAAGATAGTATATCCTTGGAGTAATCATTATTTATATTACAATTTTTGTGTGACTGATGGAGTTAATCGATTTGGCAAGCAAAAAGAAACAACCCTATTAATTATTATTAATCGATTAAATCGAATTCAATCTGCAAAATATTTTTAAAAATAAGTTAATGCACTATATATTTCAAATGTTAAACCAAAAGTTTGGTTGCTAGACAATGTCAGAGCATTGCCAGAATGAGGTTGAATGCAAAAAGTTAAGGTTGGTTCCCACTATCTGCTGCGGAAAGCAGAACATTCAAAACTATCACAGATAAATTCAGGAGCAGTTTCGCTTGCAGATTCTCACAGTCACGATAAGCTTTGCTTTCCCCAAGATTCTTAGTGCCATTCCAAAAATTCATTTCATGTAAAACAAAATGGATGCTAATTAACTATTGCTGTTTACCAAATGATGCTATTAGCTGCAGTAAATGAGGAAACTGAAACAAAATTGAGGAAGGGTAAATGTTGGGTCGAAAATATTTATAGGAAGTAAATTGAACTATGTTTCTATGCAGTTTTGATTAAGGAGATGAGATTTAATGACAGAGAATCCTGCCATCTTGACGGTCAAGGTTGCCAACAGTTCAATGTCACAAAATGCATAGATTTAATTGGTGGATGTTATCTCGGCAGATTTTAACGTCACAGAAAAGTTAAATCCATCTAGACCAAGGGTGTCAAACTCAAAGGCTAACATGGGCCAAAATAAAACGGTTTGAGTTTTAGAGTCACTAGAATGGTTAGGTTTAGTTTGTAATTAGTATTATTGATCTTTGTTAGAATTTGCGACTTTGCATAATCTTCTGTATATGATAGAATTATTATTTGTTAGCTTTGTACTGTTTTTCTGCTTAAAAATGCTTGCTTTATTGTTTCAAACTAAACAGTAATAGTTGTAAATAATTTATTGACAAATACAATTTAAATAAACTCAACCTAATTTAGTAAAGATTTAACCACAAGCACTAATAAGTAGTCCAAAGTTATTTTTCAGAAAAACTTTTAATTTTTGAGGAATGTGTTTGGCATAAAATAGCCCTTTTCAACTCTTACAACTAGATACAGTCTATAGAACAACCAACTGAATTTAAAACAACAATTTAAATATCTCATTACAATAATGATAACCAGATTTTGATTTCTTCATTACATTGAAAGCTATTATACAACTCTATGGTAAATGGTAGCTATTATAACTCTGTTACATATGCAAGGAAAAAACTGCTATTTGACAATTTTCTATATACAAAAATTTACAATCATTTATTTTAAATATATTTCTTTTATAAAAAAAAAATTACAATATATTAATAAATGATTTTAATTTTAGTATAATGCTTTATTTGCTCATAATAATGAAGAAAACAATAAATCTCAGTTAATGAAGCATAATATGTCAGTTAAAAGACGGTTTCGAGAATTTTTAGCACTACAAGGAAGATTAGAAGAAAATTCAAAATTGAAGAAATATATGAAAAGTATGTATAATAAATTGTTTTATGATAATTTCTTGTTTAATTAACTATTGTGTATTAAACAAAATAAAGTTTAACATTAAAGTTAAACTTATCAAAATACTTTTTATAAAATTTCGTAAATTGTTTTCTTTCTTTGTTAAGCAAATTTATATCAAGTATATTTGTTTATTGTAGTAGTAAGTTTTGATTTAAAATCTGAATTTTAAACGAAATACCATATCTAACTTTACAAAACAGGTGTGACAATGAGGTGTGACAATTAAATAACTGGACTAGTCTTAAAAATTAGCTTTATTGAAAACATTATACAAATACCTTTTAGTCCCCTTCAACATACTCCCCCTTCCCTACAATACATCGCTGCATATGTGTTTTCCACTGTTCAAAGACAGTGCTGCAGGTCATTAGGTGTCACCTTCTTCAGTAAGTCTGCCGTTTTTATCTTCACCTCTTCTTTTTTCGATATTAATGGTATCATCATGATTGAATGGGTACCTCAAGGCCAAACGGTAAACCAGCCAGTACTACATTGAGGTCCTGAGAAAACTTAGAGATAGAATAAGGAAGAAAAGGACAGATCTGTGGAACAACAACACATGGATTTTGCACCAAGACAACGCCCCGGTGCACAATGCACTCTCTGTGAAACAGTTCTTGGTGGACAACATTACTGTGCTCGAGCATCCACCGTACTCATCAGATCTCGCACCATGCGACTTCTACCTGAAAAGCACATTGAAGGGAACACGTTTTCAGTCTGTAGAAGAGGTGAAGGCAAAAACAGCAGACTTACTGAAGAAGAAGGTGACACCTAATGACCTGCAGCACTGCTTTGAACAGTGGAAAACTCATATGCAGCAATGTATTGAAGGGAAGGGGAGTATGTTGAAGGGAACTAACAGGTATTTGTATAATGTTTTCAATAAAGCTAATTTTTAAGACTAGTCCAGTTATTTAATTGTTACACCTCGTACAGCTTTTGCCAATTTGCTAATGGAACTAAAAATCTAATATCTGAAATTTTATAAAGTTTATTCTTATCAATTGCAACAATTTGAAATCTTTATAGTTTTAGCAAATATATGTCTGAAAAATTAATGTTTTATGGGAAAATTGAAGTTACAACCAAAAGCCATGGTTACATAATTGAGCACTTTCTATATCTTATAAAATATAATAGAGGCTTATTCCAATTAATAAGAATGTGCTTATAAGAGTTTATGTAATTTATACTGAAATTCAATTTTGAGCATTTTATTTGCTTTTATGAAAAATTGCTAATAAGCAAAGTTTCATAAGGCACACTTTTCTAATGTAGGGGAATTACATAAAGGTTGCCAATATCAAAGGTATTTAGATTTGCTAGCTCGAGTCAATTTGATCCTGAAAACTCAAGTTTTCTCATAAATAAATAGATGACTGAAACTCAAGCTTTTTCTTAAATAAGCGCTCAACTTCATTATTTAAGTTGAAATCAAGACCTGATTTGAACAATGGATACTGACAAAATACATTTCTTGATATATGAATTAAGAAAGCAAATAATAGATGTAGTTCATATTAATACTCTGTTTAGGGTTGTGATTTATTCATTAAGATAAAAAATATAATTGAGTCTTAAGTAAATGTATGCTATTTTGTTTATACTTTATTGAAATTTTAATAAAATACAAAAAAAGTAAATTTATATATGACTAAATATAATATATCCAGTTTATTTAAATTTGTACGATTTAAATTTAATTCATATTTAAGAATTATTATAAATTTTATGCTGTTGAATTTTATATATAGGTAGTTCCCACCTTTATGAGTTAACTCATTCCTGCTGCAGATTCGTTAAATAAAAATTCGCAAACCAAGAATCAATTTTCCATAAATGTTAAAACTAGGAGTTCTGTTCTCAGCAATGCTATTTGACTACAATAAAATCAATAACTTATTTATTAAGAAATAAATGGTTGGGCTCTTTGCTCTTTCCAATGGTAAAGGCCAACAAAATCAATAGTTTATGATGAAATAGTAATTTATCTAAAAAAATGAAAATATGGCCTTTAAAAACAAGAAAATTATAAAATTGAAATTATTTATGTCAAATTAATATTAAAGAATTTATATTCTTCATTATTATTGACAGATAAATAGATGAATTTTAATGCAGATGAACTACTATCTTAGGTACAGTTTTGGAATAGAAGTTATTTACATAATATGCCAATAAAACCAGACAGTATGCTACTTCTGCTTCTTGACTGCCATTTTGAATTTTCCTATTTTGAAACAAATGACAATGTTTCTGCTATAAAATCAATTGTACTGTATTGTTTAGCTATGTATGTAGATTTAAATGCTTTTTTTATGAATGTTTAGAATTTATTTATTGCAATTAATGTTCATATTTTCAATTTTTTTGATACTTCATATTTGAAAAAAATTCAAATCTGGGAACTCATAAACTGTGAATTACCTGTAGTAAGATATTTATTTAAATTGTTTTATAAATACAAAAATATTTTAAGCATAAAATTTTAAAAACTGTTGTATATTAATTTTTAAATATATAATAATTAAATAAATTTAATCAATAAAAGAAAATTTTTAAAATATACCCACTCATAATTTTCACCCTAGGCGATTGCCTCACTCGCCTCACCCTAGATCCAGCACTGTAATGGTATTTGAACAGAAGCTTGCTTATATTTAAAATGATGAAATTGACAAATACAGTGATACCTCGGTTCACGAACACAATCCGTTCCTTGATCCTGTTCGTGATCTGAAAAGTTCGTAATCCGAATCAATTTTTCCCATTGGTGATACCTCGGTTCACGAACACAATCCGTTCCTTGACTTTGTTCGCGATCCGAAAAGTTCGTAATCCGAATCAATTTTTCCCATTGCCGTGATCCGAAAAATTCGTAATCCGAATCAATTTTTCCCATTGCAATTATTGCAAACCAAATACTGTTTTTTGTCCTAGAAAAAATTTTTGACATGTTATGGCTTTATGTGTGGAAATTTGTATCCTAGAAAAAAATTTTTAACATGTTATGGCTTTGTGTGGAAATAATACAGAAAGACATAACAGTAATATTAGAAGAAAGCTTGTTTAACACTACTTTCACTTGTTATGGCTTTATGTGTGGAAATAATACAGAAAGGAAATAAATATATAACTGTATCAGAGTAAAGCATGTTTAACACCACCTTCACTAATACTTTTAACCTTTTTGGGAGTGTGGAAATAATATAGAAAGGAAATAAATATAACAGTAATATTAGAAAATAATACAGAAAGGAAATAAATATAACAATAATATTAGAAGAAAGCGTTTTTTCCCTAGAAAAAATTTTTAACATGTTATGGCTTTATGTGTGGAAAAATACAGAAAGGAAATAAATATAACAGTAATATTAGAAGAAAGCATGTAATTCAGAAAGGAAATAAATATAACAGTAATATTAGAAGAAAGCATGTTTAATGCCACCTTCACTAATACTTTTAACTTTTTTGGGAGCCTTAATAAGGGATTCACTAATACTTTTAACTTTTTTGGGAGCCATAATAAGGGATAAATTCCACTAACACTTTTAACTTTTTGGGAGCCATAACAAGGGATAAATTTAATTTATTAACACACTTAACTTTTTGGGAGCCATAATAAGGGATAAATTTAATACACAACTTTTTTGGGAGCCATAATAAGGGATAAATTTAATTAAATAAAGACAACTTTTTTGGGAACCATAATAAGGGATAAATTTAATTAAAGAAAAAAAATTTTTTTGGGAGCCATAATAAGGGATAAATTTAATTAAATAATGAAAAAGAACTAAAATATCAACACTTGTTGGAACTTTACTGTACCCATACGAGCTGACCTAAAATATCAATACTTGTTGGAACATTACTGTACCCATATGAGCTGGCACTTGTTGAAACTTTACTGTACCATGTGAGCTGGGCGAACTGGATTGTTGCATATTTTGTTGGAACTTTACTGTACCCATATGAGCTGGGCGAACTGTCATAATAAGGGATAAATTTAATTAAATAAAGAAAAAAACTAAAATATCCGTAATAAGGGATAAATTTAATTAAATAAAGAAAAAAACTAAAATATCAATAAGGGATAAATTTAATTAAATAAAGAAAAAAACTAAAATATCAACATGGTTGGGAACTTTACTGTACCCATGTCAGCTGGGCGAACTGGATTGTTGCTGGGGGCGAGGCTGTGCGTCTAATTAAATAAAGAAAAAAACTAAAATATCAATACTTGTTGGAACTTTTTTGTGAGCTGGGCAAATTGGATTGCTGCTGAGGGTGAGGCTGTGCACAGGGCTTTGTGCACCGCGAGTCACATGCGCTCCATGCACTCCGTGCATGTATGTTCGTGAACCGAAGCATCGTTCGTAAAGCGAAGCAAAATTTGTTCGACAAATGTGTTCGTAGACCGTGAGCTCGTGATCCGAGGTATCACTGTATTCTTTGTAATAAAATATAAAAAAAAAAGCATCGTTCGTAAAGCGAAGCAAAATTTGTTCGCAAATGGTGTTCGTGATTTGTTTGTGAACCGAGACGTTCGTGATCCGAGGTATCACTGTAGTAGGGAATGTGATCTGAGGTATCACTGTATATAGTGGTAAAAAGCCCCTAAAATCTTGAAAATTGATGCCCTTAAAATCAAGAGGCCCAGGACAGCTGTCCTTCTTGCCCTCTCTTTGAGAGGCAGTGTCTACAATTTTTATTTTATTATTTATTCACAATGCTATTGTAATATATATTACTACAGTGGACTCTTGATTTTACAAACTTGTATGGACTCCCAAAAAAGTTCATAAAATCAAAAGTTTGTAAATGGATATGACAGTAATTAACATTAGGAATTTTTTTAGATTAAATAATTCATAAAATTGTAGTTCATAAATTGGAGGTTTATAAAAATGCGAGTCGACTGTAAAATGCTGGAACATAAGTGTGCACCTTCATATAATTTTATATAAATGCATATAAACTATAATGCATTTTACTCTAGAAACTAAACAGTTGCACAATTAAAAGATATATGTAGTGAGTCTAATAGTTTTAAACAGGTGCATAAAAAATGTTTTTAGAGAACATCTATAAAGTACAACATGCTATTTCAGACATTTTTTGATTTCTCCCTCCTCTTTGTCATTTTTCATTGCACCAAGCTTGAACCCCCCCTTTACTGTGATGTTACAAATTTAAAATCCCCTTCCATTCTATTTAACTTTTTTCTCCAATTTTACATAAAAATAAAAAAGTACATAAAATAGTAGGAAATAGGAATTACTTTACACTGGTGGTTTGTTATTCTTTACCTTACAAACCTTAAAACAATTGGATAGAAATGCTTAGAATCAGATATATGTTTTACATTTTATAACAAACATATTTCCATATATGTTATATTGCAATCTCTATTTTTTGATTAATTAAGCATAAACATTTTATATTTTATAGAAATATATTTTTGTCATAGAAATAAAGAACTTTAACCATTTTTACAGCATGATGTCACAATTCATATGACTCCTTTCCTTCTTTATATCATATATCATCACAAATCTACTACATCTCTTCTCCTTAACAGACAGTAATCACATGTTTTATAACAGTATGGCATGTTTGTAGATGCTTTTTTATAAGAACTAGAAATTACATGCTCATATAAATGAGTGGAAATATAACCTTGTGATTTAATTTAATAATACTGTATATAATGACAGAATACACCTCTGAACTCATAGGGAAACCCAACATCATTGAGGGAATCATAAAATGGCATCCATTATTACATTACAGCGCCATCTGAGGACTTTGTCTTTTCAGAGGAACTACAATTTCAATTTAATTTTTATTCTTTAATTTATAAATTATTAATAACAACAAATAATTTTGGCTGTCACAGACATTTCTTCTATATCTATCATCATCATTCATTCATCTATATCTTCATTTTAGCTTAACTGGTCCAAAATTATTTTGGACCAGTTAAGCTTAAAGTTAAGTTTAGTTTAAATACTTGACCATATGCAAAAAATATTTCTTATTTTTTCCAATATTAGTTATCTCTGCTTTAAAATTTAATTACAATAAGAGGTATAGTAGTGACTCTAAGTCAAATACAATGGTCCCTGGTTATAATGCGGGTTTGCGGGGTGGTGATCTGACCCGCGTTATAAGACAACCACGCTACTATAAACAATGGCTTCTCTTATTTTTAATTTAGTAATTCTAAATTAGAGAATAAGAGAAAGCTGTCCAATTTATCCAAAAAGTAATCTGCCTTTTTCTGCAATCCATCCTTGTATTGTGACAGATGGACATCAATTATGCGATATATTATATTTTTCTCAGAATCTCAATCAAATGAATGGGGAACAGAAAAGACCCACAGTATATCCAAATCTGCAGTATAAACGATTGTGTTATATCCAGGGAACACTGTATAGTAATCACTAATTGTCTCTTATTATATGAATCATTTCAGTAAAAATTCAGTTCACTTTAACTTTCAAATAAAATAAATATTGTTAATTCAACATTTGTATTAAAAAATATTCAATAGGATACTGATTGCCAAATTTGAAGCTTCAAATCTGGTAATTAATAAAAGAACAAGAACAGTTTGAAAATAGCAAAAATTGGCAAAAAAAATCATTGTTTTCTTCTATAAATTTTTCTATAGATTGCACTGTTTAATCATTTTTGACCAATTTTGGACTATAAATATAACTTAATTCATTTAAAGTCTTCTAAAAATTTTGGACCAGTTAAGCTAAAATGAAGATATAGATGAATGAATGATGATGATAAATATAGAAGAGATTCTCTTCTTTACAAATTCTTCTACAGATCACATTGTTCAAGTGATCATCTTGAATGTAGATGTTCTAATGTTATTTAATGTCTTCTAAAAATTTTAGCCAAATAGGGCCAAAATGAAAGGAGTAAGAAATCTTTTCATCGTGAATTATTCTACATATTGCATCATTCACTTGATATAAACAAAATTTAGTATATAGATATTTTTTGTTAGTTGATTTCAAAAAACATTCTATAGTACAGTGATTGCCAATTAGATTAAAAATAAAGATAATACTTAATGATGTATTAGGCCTGATCCATACTATCGAGCCACTCACAGTTCGATCTCACTCCACTTAGTCTGGTCATTTTACAATGCATTCACATATTTGCTTATGAGTAAGTTTGAAACTGGTCTTCCAAGCTGGACATGCAGTTGCTTATACACTGTAGAAAAAGGCATTAAATTTTTCATCCAAAGAGTTAGCAATTATGGTTATCCTTTTTAATGATTAGAAAATATTAAGAAATGAAAAAAGGCAAAAAGAAGGGTGTACCTATATATAAGTTTAATACAAAGAAAAATTGAAGAATATTATACCCTGTATTCTCATTTAGTAGATGATAATGATAAATTTTTAAAATATTTTCAAATGGATTCAAATCACTATATTAATTTCACTTTGTTTATATTTATGTAGATAAACATGAGGATAAATAGTATTAATTAATTTATAAACATATCTTTTTCAGAATTATATACAGTGGATTCCGCTTAATTGGGACACATCGGGACTAAGCCATTTAATTAAGCGGAATCGGGTATATAAATATTAAATACCAAGCCATTTTGGCCGAATTAAGCGGCTATCCCAATTAAAAGAAGTAATAATAAATCTAAAATATGTAATTCATAGGTAAATAAATAATAGGTAAAACAGTAATAACTAGGTACCTATTTTAATGCTTTATTAAAATAGGTACCTAATTATTAGTTTTTTTAAAATTCTAATTTGTAGGTAAATAAATAATAGATAAAAAAATAATAATTAGATACTTATTTTAATGATTTATTAAAATAGGTACCTAATTATTAATTTTTTACTGATCTCCCTTTCTTTAACACTGGGCCATTGATATTAACGCCTCACCCGCTAACTATAAAAATCCATTGATCTAATGCTTCTTCGACTTCTGGATCCTTTCCATCACGCTTTCTTTTGCTGATCTCCTCTGAGTTCTTCAACACTGGGCCGCTGATATTCACACTTTGCCCGCTAACTATAGAAATCCATTGATCTAATGCTTCTTCGACTTCAGATCCTTTCCATCATGCTTTTCTTATGGACAGTTCCTGGAATTTCTTTCTGTTATGCCCACTTCTTGCACAGTTGCTTTGATCTTCTGGAATTTCTTTCTGTAATGCCCACTCCTCACACAGTTGATTTTCTTGTTAGAATTTCTTTCTGTAATGCCCACTTCTCACGTAGTTGATTTTCTTGTGACTTCTGGATCCTTTCCATCACGCTTTCTTTTGGATGTTCCCGGAATCCTTTCTGTAATGCCCACTTCTCACACAGTTGATTTTCTTGTTGTAGGAGACGTGCTATGGTAGAGTTTGGTTTATTTCCACAAGTCTAACATGGCTTGTATTAAATGGCTGGCTTTTAATTTTATCCAGCCAATCAATTTTATTCGAAAGATTGTAGACTTGGTAGATTTTGGTACACCAGTTATATCAATATTCTACGATTGCTTGTATTAAATGGTTGGCTTTTAATTTTATCTAGCAAAACAATTTTACTTGAAAGTGTAAAATCATTTCTTTGCACCCACTCTTCATACAGCTGATTTTCTTGTTGTAGGAGATCTGCTATGGTGTAGATTTTGGTACTCCAGTTATATCAGCGAGTTACGATGGCTTTCATTAAATGGCTAGGTTTTAATTTTATCCAGCAAAACAATTTTACTTGAAAGTGCAAAATCATTTCTTGGCATCTTGGCAAAGATCAGCAATGAAATTTTATTTGAAAGTGTAAAATCATTTCTTGGCATCTTGGCAAAGATCATTAAGGATAGACTTTTAAGTATATGCACACTTACCAGACTCACGACGATAGATAACTGATTCTCATCACATTAGTGTTGCCAAATACAGTATTGTTATATATTATTTATCAATGATGATATTTATAATTTTACTAAAGAATGGATGATATGTAATAGGAAGATAAGAAATGATCCGCTCCATTGTGTCCATTGTGTTAGTCTATATTGCCTTGTAGAAAGGTTTAACGTATATAGTAATGGAACTCTTAAGCAGACACATACTTGCCAGATACACAACAATAGATAACCGATTTGCATCATGCTAGTGTTGCCAAATAATAGTATACATAGTGTTGACATACTTTCAAAAAATCCCTAAAATATGTCAAAAATTGCTAATTATCCTTTTCTGCTACTAAGCATTCAAATTATGTTTCCTAAGCATTCCAATTAAGCATTTAAATTATGTATTAGTTTATTAGTTTGGTTTCTGTTCCCAAAAAAGCGGCTGCCCCAATTAGGTGGAATCAACTGTATATATATATGCACACAGTAGTTACAACTTACATAGTTAATTCATTCCAAAAAATATCCAGATCCATCAGTGATTAAATTTAATACATATGAATGTATGCATTAATAAACAGAATAACTAAATAAAATTTATGATCATACTTTAAACATATCATTTATGACATTAAATTTTCTTATCTATTTTGGCAAAAAGTAAATTTTTAATGAATTTGTTTTTATTTACATTTTATGGAAATTCAGCATCCACATCTCTGAAACAGCATAGTTAAATGATCTACTCTAGATCCTATTCTTAAGCAGGAAATACTTAACTATCAAAATATGATGCATATGTAAAATTTACATCATATTATGGTAGTCTTATGATATTTGCTATCAATAATAATATTGTCAGTAGTAATATTAAACACTTTTATAAAAGTGATGACCTTGTTAAAAATTGCTGTTTTTATATTTTAAATTGGAATAGTATGTAAATCAGGAGTGTCTGCGTTGTAATTCAAACTTTTATGAAGGAGTATCATGTAAGATATTGTAGATTCATATATCAAATTACAAAACTATATAATTATACTGATGTGTAATAGAAAAAATTGAATTCTAAATTAAAATTTTTAATTCTATGAAATGCAGTCTTATTTTAATTCACATAATTTCTCTCTTTAACAGATTGCCTTATAGTCCAGATAAACCAAATGATGACATAAGAAATGAAGAATAATTATTTTGTAATTAATTTATTTTTATATATATATATATATATATTGTTTAAGTACATGTATAAAGTTTAATTTTGTACAAATTTATTTTCTTTTAATCTAAGTTTTTCTTGATTAACAATTCTTCTTCTAATTTCCAATGCTCGATTGATAGGCATTTTTTCATCGTAAATTTTTTGGGTTTTACCTGAAAATGAGAGAGAGAGAGATATATAGAAATTTTAGAATATAAATCAAAATAAAGCATAAAATCCTTAATTATCAAATACTAACTTGAAAAAAAAATCTTCAATTTAGAAAAAGAATATTAATAAATTATTAATGTTGTTATCATAAAAATTATCAAAAAGAATTCTGCAGTAATCATGCTGTAATGTTTTCTTTATATAATAAATCTTTGTTTGATTTTATTTAGTAAATGATTTGCTTTATTTTTTATTACTGAACTATTTGGTAAAATTTCTAATTTTAAAATAATGGATTTTTGTTAATCTTTTTTTCATCTTTCCCCATAATTTTAAGAACATCTTAAAATTATAAAATTTTATGTTATAAAGCATACTATAATAATATATCTTAAAACTGAGAAATACACTTTCAATTTAAGTGAGATAGAATATACTGAATATATTTCTATTCTATTAGAACAATTGTATTTAAAAAACTTATATTATTATAGATAAATAATAACTGATGAGGGTCTCAAATTTAAAATGTTTTTCTGATGATAAATTGTTATATTTACTTATTAGTTTGCTTTCACACAATGATTTATAAGCAAGCAGAAATAATATAGTAAGACCCTGCTTAATGCTGCTCCGTTTAACACTGTTTCATTTTTTTTTTTAAATTCTATATTTTTATTGATTCACTTTGGTGTAGTTTTTCAAACTATTATTCTTACATTAATCTGAAATCTCAGGAATTTGTTACATTGATACTCCTATGCTATCTCACAGTGCAATGCAATATATATGAAAGTCTGTTGTGGTCAGAGTTCATATTTATGATCGGTCATCAATGTTATTTTACAGTAATAAAAATAACAATTATCCCATTTTAGTTTTAACCTGAATGCTGCCATTTTAAAATATAGTTCCTTGAAGTTAGAACGTTTTTCTTTCATCAATATTTTTTGTTGTTTATAGTTTACTGCAATCTGATTACTGCTTTTTATTCTCTAATTTCAAGAATTTTTTCATGAATGATTTATGAATACAAATCGATATTAGTAATTAATATAATACAATAGTAATAATATATGTTACAAAATAAAATAAAAAAATGCTATGTATATATTTTTTATTCACAGGCCTGTTTCACCTATCCTTATTATTTACATGTTAAAATGACCTCGTTTAACGTTGTTTCATTTAGTGCTTTGTTTCCTTGGAATGTATCCTCCGCGTTAAACAGGATCTTACTGTAATAATATTTTGTTTTTAAAAAATTTTTGATTACTATAATCAGGGCCGTCAAGAGATCAGACTCATGACAAATCTGTGGTCTGGATCTCATTTAAAAAAGTAAATCACTTTGGTTTATTAAAAAAGTCATATAAAACATTTATTACAAAAAGTGTACAATAAATTCAAAATTCAATACATTACATATCATACAAAATACAAACATTGATGAAAAAATTTAAAAATTCCCTTTTTATTTAAAGGTTTTTAAATTTTTTGGCCTTGTCTGAGATCAAGTCAAAAATTTTAAAACCTTTGTCTATCAAAATAATAGGATGAATAAAATTTAGGATTTAGGATAATTAAATTTTAAATTTTAGAACCTTTGTCTATCAAAATACTATTATATATAAAATAGTTTATTTTGGCATAGCTGCTTTGGGTGGTAGACAGTGCACTCTTGTTGTGGCCTGCGAACTACCAGACATGTTATGTGACATGTCAGGGCTGGATAGTCGGGCCCTTTTCGATGCTGAGCCCATGACAAAAGTCTCAGATTTCACCCCCTCTTGGTGGCCCTGATTATAATTGCAATAAACTTTTTTATTCTTTCTGAAAAAGTATTTGAATGTAATAATAATAATAATAATAAATCTGGAATATCAATAGTCTGGATATCAACAAAAAGAAATCACTTCAGACAAAAAATTCTCAATTGAATTTCCAGAAGTAAAAAGTGAACTATTTAAATAAATAATTTTATCAAGCCATCTTTTTTTTGTAAAAGAATAAAAAATAAAGCTTAGTGACAATGAAATGTAGTTATAAAACAAAATTAGCATTTAAATATCTTAAATTTTTATAGTTAGGTAATTTTTTTATCATAATCCATTTTAATTAATAACAACAAATGCATTGAAAAGTACAAGTAAGATTAAACAATGATTTTAAGATAAAATATCTAACTTTTTTATAACTGTAACATGTTATCTTAAATTACAAATAATTATTTCCAAAAAATTAAAAACACTAAGTTAAAATAAGAAATTATAAAAAAAACATGCATTTATTTACAATCAAAATGGTGTTCATATCTGGCTTCTAATCAAAGTACTGGTATAAAAATTATACAGTTTTTATGTAAATCAAACAATTATTTAAAAAGAATAAAATTAAATGTAGCTTGCTAATTAATTTATTTTTATTGTTAAAACAATAATTAGAGTGTTAGAGTATCATTATTATTTAAATGAATGTAAAATCCATATTATGCCACAAACAATATAAATAGAAAATAATATATTATGTTTGTATTGTCTGCATTGAATTCTGACATTATTTGATAGAAAAATCAATATATTTATGGAATTTTAATAAATTTAAATGATTTTGTAAAAAGGCAAGCCTGGCTTCAAAATTCTGAGGAAATGCTACTACTTAAATCATTATATAAGTTATAAAAAACAGAAATAATTTATATTTTAAAGTTTCATAAATCATTAAATAAACAATAATAAAAAAAAAATCAAGAAATTAAATGAAAGATTTTATTGTTATAAAATTCAAAATTGCAACTAATATCAATGTCAGAAGTAAAGTTATTATTAGCTAATATTAGTATAAACCATATGCCATCAAAAGAAACATGTTCTAATCAAATTAAATTTCTGTTTATATTAAATTCATATAATATAGCTAATTTGCTATGCATGCATGCATAGCAAATTACAGGTATTGAAAAATTGCAAAATGGTTGGGAATTTCTGGTACATAACAGTTGACACACACGCACAAGTTTTATGTTGTCACGAAAGTTAATACATGCAGCTAGAACTCATGAATTCATTTCTATAATAGAAAAATATTTTTATGAGAATCTTATCTGATTGTTATTAATGATACTTACATATCTTATAACTAAGTATTACAACAACATTGTATTTCAGTGAAAAATGCTAATTTCCATACTGTTTATGATAATTTGAATGCTGATGAAGCCAATTAGATTCACAATATTGATCATCTTTGTAAAAGACATCCAGGGCTGTGCAGTGCTATGAGGCAGAGAGGCGGCCGCCTCAAGTGGCACCATAAGGGGCGGCATAAACAGTGAAATCAAAATACAATTTGAATCATTCAATAATTAAAAATCTTTACGCAATGCTTTTCTATATTGATCTATGTTGATAGTTCTGTTTTGAGCTTACAATTACTGACAATATTTGATTTTAATGTTAGTCTGTCTCCAGAAGTGGCAAGTGGCTGTGCTGTGTTTAAATCAGTAAATCAAAATAAAACAAGATCTGAACTAGCTAATAGGACCTGAAAATAAAATTAAAAATGCAAGAGCACTTTCGGACTGGACTGCCCCTCTTCAGCTGCAGAGAGAAAGTGAGCGTTAGCAGAGAACCTAACAAAGAATGGAAAATCTGTAAAAACAAGTGTAAATTGTAATTTAAATCCCATATCAGGTGAACAGTAAAAACAAACAGGTTGTGCGTGTGGGATAAAATGTTAGACAAAAAGAGGGCGGAAATAGGGTGATAACAAATACAAAATTTATGTTTTCATAGTGTCAAAATAAAAATAGTATTCATACATTTTATGCAGTTTTTTAAATCACAAACAAAGGCTATTTTAAAGAAAAAACATTTAAGGAGTGGCATTTCGAAGATTTGCCTCATACTGAGAAAATCTGAAGACATCAATATTCAGATCATCTTATAATTTCATTTTCTTAGATTCACATTCTTTTCTGCTATTTACAGTTCATTATACAAATTCAGTTAATTATTACAAAGATCATTTATAATATGATCTTTGTTTTTATTGTATATGTCAAAAATTCCTGAATAGTATCAGACATTTTGGCATTACCCAGGAATTTCTGGCATATCTTACAATTTATGTCAATTACGTTGTGATGCCATTTTAAGCACACAATCAATGATATTTTGTGATATCATCATGTAATAATAAAAAAAGGAAAGAAAGGAAAAAAACTCAGATAATATGTTTCTATTACAAAATACAATATATTTCAAATACAAACTTCCAGATATTAGAATTTATGCACAAGAAAAATGTCATATGCTAATATCATATATCAATGATATTTTGTATTATTATTTACATATGGAAGTTTTTGGATAATTATAGAAAGGCCAAATTAAAAATAAAAACTATTATCCACAACTACATAAAATTCTTTGCTAGTTTGAGACTTCAACTACCTTCCTAGGCTATAATGAAAATGATAGAGGAATCACATGTATTAGCATATAAATTGATTTCCTAAATGATAAAGAATTATAATGAAAGCAAGCTTTGTCTCAAAAATCTTGTCTTATAAAATATTTCATAGTTACATCCCATATGTCTTAAGATGAAATATTTTTTATTTACTCATATACAGGATTATCCATTTAAACTGTATCCATAAATTTAGGAATTCAATTAATGTAAATTTTAATTTTTAAATGATTTATTATAATAATTTGCATATATATATATAAAATATACATTTAATTATATTTAGTGTTAGAAATATTCACTTTGCTGCATATATCCCATATTCTATTTAATATAGTTATTTATTCTATTAAAAAAATAAAAAATACATGCAATATATTATGCTGCTTAACAGAACATATAAACTATTTGATTTCATCAAATAAGTTCAAGAAACATTTATCCAATTTCTTGTGAGATATTTTTCTCATATATGTATAAATAAATAAAGGAAACTGATATTACTAATTTTATAGAAACTAAAATATTAATTAATAATTAAAATGGAAATAAAATATATGTGCATAAAATAAAATTAACTATTATAACTGATCATGTAAGCTGCTGTATATATACAACAATATAAAAATGATTACTGGTATATGCATTCAAAATTGATTTTAATATGAATTAAAATAGTATAAATCATTTAATATACAGTGAAACCTGTTAAAATGACCACCTGGCTAAAGAGACCAAATTTCAAAAACTGATTTGTTTCCCATAGGATGTAATGCTATTTTTGTTCCATATAGTGACCATCTGCCTAATGTGTATATTGACCACTCACATAGGTAGTTTTTAAGAAATTTTAACCTGCTAATGTGACAAAGAAGATTAATTTCATGGAAGAATTACTGTATTTGCCTTAGAATTTTTTCCATTAGATAAAATTCTAAGGATTAGTATTCCATTAGAATTTTTCTGTTATGATAAAATATGCTGTTAAACCAATATATTAAAAAGTAAATATTATAATACTACGGTATATGTATCTTTATAAAGTATTTTAATTTGACTATGCTAAATGCACATATACAAGTTAGTATTAATTGTAATACAGTATATGCTTACTATAAGACTTTGTTCAGAAGGTGATATGTGCTATATGTTGTCATTATCATTTGACTACAAGTTGATGATTTTAATTAATATAAATTTGCAGTTTGGATTAATCTGATATTTTCTTTTGGAAGAAGGAGGATCACTGTCCTGTATAGTGACCACCTGTGAAAAGTGACCAGTCAGGTTGGTCCCAAAGGGTGGTCACTTTAACAGGTTTCACTGTATAAAATACATACAACAACATAACTCCTAATTATTCCTTTAGGAATTCAGCATCTATAACTTCACTTTTACATATGGTAGTATTTCCTTTGAATCTACAAATTTTTCAGAATCTTTAAAAATATTTTGCTGCATTATTTTCTATATAGAAAATTTTTCAAAAAATTATACTGATGCATGTGGGAGGCACAATTTATGATTTTAGCTTGGTCCATATTATCTTTTTAATTTGGTCTATGCTATAGGCTGAGCACAGTATTGTATATATTAATTTTAATACTTGTTTTTTGTTGTTTAATTCTTTCTCCCCTTTCTATATATCTCATTACTGTTTTGAAAGCTGATAATCAGCATCTTATAAATATCATTTTTGTCTGCATTTTTCATATCCACATCATTATTCCTGAATGCTTGGAATACTATTGACTTCCTTTTTTCTGTTGTTTTTCCCCTCAGAGACCTGATGGATTTGCCTTATGAATTTATGAAGGGTTTTTTTTTTGGAAATGGTTATAGTTTTTATCTGGTGATATTGTTGTGATGTTGTTTGATATGTTATGTCTATGTTGATTCTGCTGTTTATAGTGCTGTACTTACCCTTCTTGAAACCCAAGGTGTTAAGTTATGGGACCCTCAACTAGAATAAAAATTTAAAAATATGCATATACTATATAAATGCAATTATAGGGACTGGGTAAAGTATTGCTAAAAAACAATGGAGCAATATACAACATTTTATATTTAAAAATAATTTTATTACTCTTACTTGATAGCAGCAAAAAAACTGTTTGATTATAACTCATGGCATATCATTTTGAGTTTAATGAAGGGAAATATTATTTTGATTTTTATTTATATAATCTAATCTAGTATCTTAATTTGATCTTGACACACATTATTAAAATTTTTTAAAGTAAAATTTGTAAAATCTTAAAAACATTTTCAGATTTAACTTTGGGGGCACCCTAAATCTGCAAGTCTCCATGCTAATGTCTCATGCACCTATACAGAAATACAGCTTTGGCTATTTAAAAAGCTTAAGTTTTAATTTTTCTGGCTTTGTTATTGAATCTTGACTTTCTCTAAGCACAATGAATGCTGCTTTGAGTGTGTTTAATTCATTCATTGTATTGTTATATGAAGGCAGATTCTATATGCTCTGCAAATAAGGAAATTAATATAGATGGTTTTGTATTTTATTATTATAGAATTTGTGTGTATGTAAATGTATATCTAAAGCAGTTAGCTTGCAGTATACATATGGAGGCTGAATTTATCAACTACTTTAATTATTATACTCAAAAACTAGCACTATATTGCAGAAATTACTTTATTTTCACAAATGTTTTCAACCCTCCCTTCGGGGTCATCATCAGGTTTAATAACTTTCTACCCGACAAACTTATAAGGTAGACTTTCTTACCCCCCTCGTTTTACACCTGCATGTCACACACCGAACCAAAGGGATAATGGCGGAGTCAATAGAATTAGTTAAAAACAATCTAAAAATGGTTATGTTATCAATACCAATGACCCAAGTTCTCTTTCTAACGCATGGAAGTGGCCGCTAAATAATTTATAAGAAATGATTAAAAAAAAGATCCAAAAGACATTATAGGTGATGCATGTGTCTTCAATTTATGCATCAAGCGATACGACGAAATTAATTTTTGAAAGTTTGTTTTTAACGGCCTATATATATTCCTTGAGTTTTACTAATATCCTATTTTTGTAAAAAAATATGTATTTCCGATATGTTTGAGATTTTTGAAGTATTTTTTAGTCGTACCATTTTGTACACTTTTAGGATAACAATTGTAAGATATCAGTTGAGAGTTGAGAACTTTTGTAAAAAGTCCATTACATGTTTTGGCAATTTAAATCGAGATTAAATATCAACTCTGCTTTTGACACCCTAGATGCTGATGTTTACAATTTGTACGTTGATATAAGATGTGTCCGTTTTTTCCACCGCGCATGTGTAAAATGAGGGGGGTAAGAAAGTCTACCTTATAAGTTTGTCAGGTAGAAATTTGTTATTAAACCTGATGATGACCCAGAAGGAGGGTTAAAAACGTTTGTGAAAATAAAGTAATTTCTGCAATATAGTGCTAGTTTTTGAGTACAATTGTCTTTCAATACTGCAGAAACAGAAGAATGCAAAGAAATACTTTAATTATTTGTGAATCAAAGAAGCACCATATACAATTATGTATAAGCCAGTTGATATATAAGCTGACTCCCAATTTCTGAGTTTAAAAATTGGAAAAAAAAATTTGAAATCGGTATATAAGCTATCCCACAATTTTCAAATATTAAAATAATATGATATTCATTGAAATAAATAGATGACTTATAATTTAAAATTTTCCCAAATCCAGTATCTTAATGGAATAAATAAGACTATTTAAACAAAACTCCAAACTTATAATATTGAAATATCATACTGAAATATTTCTTAATTTAGTTATTAAATAAAAGCAAAGAACAAGCCAAATAAGTAAGATCATTTATTCAAAACCGAATGTTTTTGAATAAACGATCTTATTTATTTGGCTTGTTTATTTTTATTGAAATATCATGATATAATGCTTAGAGAAAGCAGGACATGATCGAGTCACATCATGTCCAATCATATTTCTCTACAATACAATTTTATTGAAGTGTTTGTTAGGCATAAAATATTAAAGAAATATCAAAAGTGTCCACCATTTCCAAATCTCAACAAAAATATTTAAGAATGATTAAAATGACAAAAAAATCGAATTAAAATGTACAATGAAAATTTTGTTCCAACTGACAAAAAGTGGAAAACCGACTAGCATGCATAATTGATGGGAGCAAAAATCACATATCCACAATTGGCTTTAAAAATAATCATCCCATATTTTCTAAATAATCAAAAGTAACAGAAAATACATGAATTGTCAATCAAAGATCAGTACAATATACACTGCTACATTTTCATTTAATATTAACTTATGATACACACAGTCAGTGACCATTAGAGGGGGCAAGAGGGATGGCTGCCCCCAGGTCTCATGATTTTAAGGGCCTCAATTTATAACTCAATATGTTTAAGCTCTAGTGTTTGTCAAAATTCGAAGTTATCTATCAGTGTTTTCTTGTACACTTACCACTATATATTATACCATTGCTAATGTTAAAGTGCACAAAGCTTCTGTGAAATAAATAAATGTTATAATTGAATAAATATTAAATATAATTGTTTTCATTTTCTTGTCCACAGTTTTATTTTAAATTTTGAAGGGCTTCAAAAATATTAGTTGTCCCAGGCCTCGCATTTTCTCTAAAAGGCACTGCATATATTAATAGTTGAAATATAAAAGCACTATTTGCAAGGTGAAAATAGTTTTATTTGCATATAACTTAAATCAACAATCAACTAGATGACTATGTGATAAAACAGGGATAGGCTAAAGCTGGCCTGTGAAGGCATCTTGTATGACCCGCCACATAAACTAGAACACATTACAGTTTCAAGCCCACATGTGTAAAATTCTAGTCAAAAAGAAAAAATAAAATAATGGCTACTCTGTACATGTACACTAGTGAGATTACTCCAAATTTTGATGATATAATTAACTATGAACATAGTAAATTTCACCAATCATATTAAGTTGTAAATTTTTTTTTTTTTTTTAAAATTAATTACATAGGTACCTAATATTTTGTAACATTCTGATGTAATAAGTTGTTAGCAATCAATCAGTTTAATAAAATACTTATGTTTTTAAAGAAAATTATCTGAATTTACTATTTTGTAGGAAAAATTATTTTCTAATTTTTCTAATGAAAAAATAGTTTCTACAGATGCTTTTGAACTCTGCATACCAACAAAAACTAAGAAAGTAACACAAGAAAAGTAAATTTTTAAAATAATATTGATACATGAATATATTCTTTGTGTAAGTATCAAAGTGGCTACACACCATTAGCAAGATTGACAAGAATGTGTGCAGATAAATTGGTGCAACCATTATTCTTGTCCCGTATGATGGTGAGAGGAATATGTTTGTGCTTGCTTGAACTTGTCATTTTATGTCGAAGTAGTTTTTATTAACATTAGAAAGTAGTTTTTATTAATTATTAATATTTGAATGTGAGTAGTCATTTTAAGTCAAAGTAATTTTTATTAATTATTATGTGTGATGATGAGAGGAATGTGTTTGTGCAAGAATCAATCTTGCTTGAACATGAGTACTCATTTTAAGCCAAAGTAATTTTTATTAATTATTAATGATTACATAATGTATCACTAATAATTTCATTACATTAATTAATAATTATTAATACATAATTATGGCACCGTAAAATTAAATTCGCCTTAGGTACTTTTCAATTTTTACACAGCCTGCTTCATCCTGAAAACTGTTTATCCAGCCTGTGGCAGAAAATAATTGCCCACTCATAATAAAGCATTCACTTACCACTTTGGAAGATTGGGTTCAATTCTCGGTTCTGCACTTCCAGTTTTTCAAGAGTAATCTGGGCCTGGCCCATTGAACCCCATCCTTCAGTATTTCAGTTGACTTCATCCTCTATCAGAGGCTGGCTAACATTATTCAGCCTGTAACAGGCTCTAAAAGTAATCACCACCAGATACAGAATATCCCAAGTGTGATATGTGGCTTACCTGAAACTTATCTAAATCAACTATTTTTAAAACAAACCTTTTGATTCATCACAATTTTCTTTCCATTTATTATTTCTTAAATTCATATCATCATCATTTTCTTTTAATTTCTGAAAGAGAAAGTAATTTTTTAATTTATATAGAATTTATAAAAATTAGAAATTATAATATGTAGTACATTCATCTCAGCAAGTTTTTCAATCATATGATGTATTTGGTTTTTTATAAATTCTCCTTCTTTTTCAATCATCAAAATCTGGAAATTATAACTCATTCATAAAATATTTATTAAACTTTTATATAAAAAAATGTATTCAATTAGAAATTGATACCTTATCTTCAATATTATAGCATCTTTTAACAAAATCTACAGATTCATTATACTTGTATTTTTGATACCAATCCATTAATTTGATTTTCATAGGTTCTGACAATGTGTCTAAATTGAAGAGAAATTCCTAAAAAGTTTATAAATTTTTCTATCAATCTTAAAAATATTGCATTACATTGTTAAACAATAATATATGATAAAATTAATTAAAAGACATTATGAATTTATTCAAAACATTCATTTATAAATAAAGATGCAAAATATATTACATTTCATAAATTATTTGAAACAGTTTATGAAATGTAATATAGAAGTCTATCTTATAAAATTAGAAAAAATTATTTAGAAATTTGTCCTATAAAATCGGAAAAAAAGATTTCTTAAGCATTACTTCTTGTTCTTTGTAAATATTAATATAATTTAAATAAATGCTCCATTTTTAACAATTTGATCTATCATGCTTTTATTTTAAAATTCATACTATATAAAACAGCTTTATGTTTTTATTGACTTTTTCCATCTTCAAGCTAAAATAGGATATTTATAAAAATATCATATTAAAAATTCACAAAAATCATCACTTTTCAGATTATAAAGTACTTAGAACAGAAAATGGATAAAATGAAATAAATATGATAACAACATAAAAATCATACACAAAATTATTTGTATGCATGTCCATACATTCTTGAGTATATTGAGCAATTCTACACAGCTCTGTTTGAATACTAAATTCATTACAATAGAATTTTACTTTAAATATAATTTGCTTATAAATAATTCAATATAATTTCTTTCTTTATTCATTATTTTTAGTCCAATTTAAATTAATATTACATACTTGTAAATACAGTATATTTGTAAATTATATAAACTTTACTATTTTATTTGAAGAAGCCTCAAATATATTTTATTTATATATACCCTCAAATCTTAATCAAAAATTTGCCAAAAATATAATCAAGTTCTAATTTGATTAAAAACCATTTAACAATTTTATTAAAAAAATGCTAGTAATATACTTTTTATTACATGGAATAATAGAGGGGAGAAAAACCTAATTTAGAAGCAGCATATATAAAATACTTTTAATTTGAAATATTCAGTTTATGAAAAATATAATTATGTGTATTATCAGGAGACTGAATGAAAAAATTCAGCAACATAAATATGATTTGAGAATTAATAAACAGAGCATTGTCCTTGTATATTATTTCTGTTCTGAGATTATCAAAATTAAATGAGGTGTATAAGATTATTGAATAATAAGTTATTCTAAAAATAAATTCAATTTTTGCAAAATATGGACTATATATCTTAGATCAACAAAGAAAACTTAATTAATTTCAAATATAATAATTCTTTACAAATAGCTGATAAAGTACAAGTAGTTAGTTCTCAATTTTTGAGTTCTTATTTGAGTTCTTAGATTTCTGTTTTTTTTTCTCCAAATATGAAGTATCAAAAAATCAACAAAGTTAGTTCTCAATTTTTGAGTTCTTAGATTTCTGTTTTTTTTTCTCCAAATATGAAGTATCAAAAAATCAACAATATAAGCATTCATTTAAACTATACAATATAGTATGGCTGAGCTTGTAGCAGAAATTTTATCAACATAAAATGTAAAAATCTAAATAGCAGATTGAGAAATGGAAGTAGCACATCCTATGGTTTTACCAGTACATTATGTAAATAACTTTCATTCCCAGATTGTCTTAAGACAGTAGTTCATCTATATAAAAATTCATTTACTTATATATCAATGATAATGAAAATAAAAATTCTTTATCATTTATATGACAAATAATTTATTGATATAATTTTCTTGATGTTAAAGACTTGTATTTTCATTTATTTAGATAAATAAATCATCATTTAATCATAAACTACTGATTTTGTTGACCTTTACAATGAAAATTTGACCATAATAAAATTAAGAAATAATTTTATTATGGTCAAATTTTCATTGCTGAGAATGGAATTCATGATTTTAACATTATGCCTATGGGTAATTGATTCTTGGTTTGAGCTTATGCATTCACTCCAGAATGAATTAATTTATAAAGTCAGGTGCATTAACCTGCATTAACAAAGATTAGTAAATGAACTATATATTTTTTAAATTTTATTATTAATATTTTTAGCTATATATATTGTCATTTTACTTAGTATTAATTTTAACTCCTTAATTTAACATTTTTATGCTTTATTCTTTATTTATTATATTATTAAGAAATTAAAATTTTTAATGTTCTATTCTTTTCTGCTTTATTGTTCTTTTAAGCAGATGAAAAATATTTTGGCCCAAAGTTGCTCTTGTAACTATATTAATTATGAACTATAAATATTTGAAGATAGTAAATGATAACTTTTTAGTATTGGAAATCATAATATCCTCTTAAGCTATAATTCCAAAAATTGGAATCATTCTGTTATGTAGTATGCATTATTATGTAGTAGTTATGTAGTATGCATTGTAATGCATACTACATAACAGAATGATTCCAACCAAAGGATTCAGATTTTATTCTGCTTTTCAACTAGAGGATTCAGATTTTATTCCTTAAAAAATTAATTTGTGAGGTCCAGACTTAGCCTTAATATAAATTTTTTAAAATTTTTATACATGAATATCTACTTCTGCAAATGTTTTAGAAATGTGTTCCTTGCAAATATTAAAGAGCTAGTATATTTACTTTTCAATCAGGCTTAATTTATATATTTTAAAATATTAATAAATATCTTATCTATTTTGAAAATGCAATTTCTTACCTCATTTAAAAGTTTTCTTTGTATTAATAATTCTAAATTTTTTATTTTGCATTCTTCATATTTTCTTTGCATTTCCTTTTCTTTTTCTATAAGATAAAAGTTTAATTCTTTTAAACTATTAATAAATTTGTGAAGTAATATTAGTAGAAAAATTATGTCATTTTAAAAGCTTTAGTATCAGGATTCATTTATTACAATCTATTATAATTAACTAAAATATTTGGGATAGATAATTGCACATGTTAATTTAGGTATAATTGTTTAAGCTAGATTTATCCATTAGTCCCAAAATATGTCATATTAGGAGCAATTAATTAATCAATATATCATACAATGAAAAGTTAATGATTAATAAGATGTGAAAATTAATGTAATATCTGATAGTGTGGATTGAATCTATGACTAATGGCCATTGCTGGTTATATCTGATACTACAGGGTCCGGCAAAAAGATCTGATGGTTTTTAATTAAAAATAATGCACTTATTACAAAACCTTTAAACATGTTTATTTATGCAACATATCGAGGTACATGTGCCATTTAACAGACAGTAACACAAACCTTGAAAACAAAGTCTTAGGTTGTGAAGATGACATCATCCAAGTGGTGTCCATTTCTCGCCATGATCAGCTTGAACGTCCCCTTCACAGTGCGAAAGTGACAGTGTGGTGTGGAGTTACCAAAAAGTGTGTAATTGGGCCATACTTCTTTGAGGATAATGCAGGGCAAACTGTTACATTTACTGCAGAGCGTTACCTGTCAATGCTGGAAAATTTCCTGCTACCCGAACTTAGACAAAGACGCCTAAATCGCAACCGAATGTGGTTCCAGCAAGATGGGGCAACTGCCCACACAGCAAACATTGTGATGCAGTTTTTATGGGTAAAGTTCCCTGGTCGCCTAATTTCTCGTAATGATAACATTGCTTGGCCCACCTGTTCCCCAGATCTGTGTCTGTGATTTTTTCTTGTGGGGATACCTGAAATCTAGGGTGTACGTAAACAAACCTCGCACATTGAACGAACTTAAAGGGGCCATACGCACGGAAATCGCTGCCATACCACAGCAAATGTTGGGGCGTGTTTTTGACAGCTTCGGCAGGAGACTTGAAGAGTGCATGGCGAGAAATGGACACCACTTGGATGACGTCATCTTCACAACCTAAGACTTTGTTTTCAAGGTTTGAGTTACTGTCTGTTAAATGGCACATATACCCCGATATGTTGCATAAATAAACATGTTTAAAGGTTTTGTAATAAGTGCGTTATTTTTAATTAAAAACCATCAGATCTTTTTGCCGTACCCTGTATATTAATATATTTTTTGAACAGATCACATTTCACTTCGTTGCTAAAAATAAAAAGAATATGCAAGAGTTCAATTTTTTTAATCATTAATAAAAAACCATCAAATTTTTCTCAACAGTTTTATTTTATGTAATTTAATACTAATACAAATGGATAGAATATTGATATGAATTTATGTCCTCAGTAAAACTATATAAATTCATATAAATGCTTATTCTCTAGCTCGAAGTTAAAACAATATGGCAATTATTGAAATAAATAGATAATTTTTTATAATTTTAAAACTTTCAAACACAGTTCATTATTGATGTAAATATAATCATAAAGGAACTTGAAACGGTACAAAGCAGATGAAAAGCAAGGCATGATTACATTGTGTTGCAACCATTCATATTTCCCCACAGCAGATAGCTTAAATTTCCATCATCTTTTACAAAATTATATAATCGAAAAATAGTACAGATTTAACAGTTCTTCAGTAAAGTTTTTTTATATATTAATCTCTTGATACCAGCTAATTTGGAAATTAAACCTAATTAATATGCAAATATATAAAAATTAAAAGTGTGAAATTTCACTTAATTTTCCTCAAAAGTTTTTGAAATTTTTAGGAATTATTGCATTTTTTGATCTCTTTCTACTAATATAAGCAATTTTTTGGAAGTTTATTTTTTCATACCTTTTTATTATGTATATGAGATTGATAAAAACATGATTTTTTTTAATATGAAATTTTAGTCATCCAATGAAATAGTTGGTTGATATTTGTAGACAGTGACATGTCCTCTGAATGAAATGAGTCATGAATGAAGAAATTAAGTTGAAATTTTTAGAAATTATTTATAAAAATCAAGAGTTATGTAACTTTTGCTTAATGAAGTTATATCATATAATTATTAAAAAAAATTACATGAATTTATTTTTATATTTCATATTTATTAGCTTGTTCTTACTTCGTTTACACAATTTTTACCAATATTTTTTGTAAATTTTTTAATTTATATCAAAAAATCCTAATATATATGAAAATGGTCTTATCTCATATAAAAATTGCAATAATATATTTTATGTTTCTCTAATTGATTACAAATGGTTTATTGTGGTAACCCACCCAATACTGCATGCCAAGAGGTAAAGTAAGCTTGACTGCAGTTTCCTGGAAAATGAATGGCTGTTGTAAAGTAATAAAAGTGTCACACCCATTTAAATGGCTGCATTTTATTTTTCATGATTTTCTTCTAAATTTCAGTGAAATTGAAACAAAAAAAGAATGATCAAGATATATTTTGATTTATTCTAACAGAATTAACCAATGTTTTCTAGTTTCTATAGTATTTTTTAATTTTCAGCATTTTACAGCTCAGCCTATAAAAAATTTGATTTTTTTTTTTAATTTCAAAAATATCATTTATTGAATCCCATAATCACAATAACTTTGCTATATTATAATATTATATATATTATTATATTATCTCTAATGATAGTTTCAATATAACATCGGGTGGCGTAAAGAATTATTTTGCCCAAGAAGACTCATCGTCAATCTAATTCAATCTTAATTACACACGATTAAATTTATTTTCTTGTATTTTTAATTGGTAATTATTTTTAATTTAAAATAAACCTGTAGTAATTGTTAGGACTTTATGCCTAATTACACGATAATGGAATAGACAAAGAATATTAAGCTATTTTGCTTACCTGATAGTTACGACAAGCCGCTGTTCCGCGGATATTTTCTCTTTGTAATTTGTGCCTGGACCAGAAAGATGAGGTTCGACAATTTTCAAAAGAATATCGAATGTTTCTTTTGACAATCTTAAATAATCTTTGAATTTATCGGGATAACGTCTGGCATCTCTATACAGATGATAAAATTCTCCTAAATTACACCTTTCCTTATTAAATTCATGAATCCATTTTCGTTTTTTTCTTATTTGTTTTAATTTAAATGATACGCTCTCCGATAGTAACAATTTTCTTAATGTTTTTCTTGCCGACATGATGCTTTCACCTTGGAATAGTTCTATGCGAGAGACAGCACTCGATGTGAACATCGCTCGCTTAATCGCTACGCATAGCGCTTTGCTGGAGAATACACTAGGCGCGGGAGGCTAAGCGAAGCGCGCTTGGTGTGAACGTAGCCTAAGACCCCGTTTAACGCGGGGGATACGTTCCAAAACAAACCAAGTGCTAAACGAAACAGCGTTAAACGAGGTCATCTTAACACAAATAATGGGAATAGGTGAAACAGGACAGTGAATAAAAAATATACGTACTATTTTTTTATTTTATTTTATAACATTATTACTGTTGTATTATATTAATTATAGACATTTTTTATCAGTAGTATCGATTTTTATTCATAAATCATTCATGAAAATCAAAATAGTCCAGAAAATAATTTATGTTTTGTGATGAGGAAGCTTCTTCGTCATTTGACACTTTTTGTTTTTTCATTAAGAAGTCATCTAACATCGTTTGCCTTTTCCTCTTTCAATCAGCAAACAATTGTCGATAGCAACATCGCATTCATGACATTTTGTCTTGCTTTTGTATTTCTATCAAAATTTGGATCATTTTGTATAAACTTATCCAGAATTTCTGTAATAGTGGTTAAATTTGTTTTGAGAAAATCAGTTGCAAGTCTTTTTACTTCTCATCTTCAGAAAGGTTAACTTCTTTGTCTTCGTGCGATTTCAGATTTATGAGTATAATGGTTTGAAAAATCGCGCCAAAGTGAATCAATAAAAAACACAGAATTCGAAAAAACCGCGTTATATCGAAACAGCGTTAAACGGAGCAGCGTTAAGCAGGATCTTACTGTACGGTGTTTATCGTTTGCTCGGAGAATGATGATGACATATAGTCTTCGTGAGAATTTCTACAAATAGAATTTCTAATTTTGACACGTGATTTCAGATTGATATCTTGACTAATCAGGACGTCTCTTTGAAATATTTTAGAATCAATTTATTTCGTCTACAGAGTTATGCCAACCACTCAGATTGAATGGAATATCTATTTAAATTGATTGAAGATAAGCTATTCACTTATTAAACTGAACTTTTCTAACGTCATTAAAATGATAGTACAGGTTAGAAAGAGAAAATTCAGTTGTTTTCTTGTGCGAAAGTATGACGTGATAACATGGTGGACCTAAAGTCATTCACATACGTTACTATGAGTATAATTGCAATTATTGTAAAACCGGCAAAAGTAATACCTAACGAAAGAGCCAACCTATAGGTCAAAGTTCAGTAAAAGAATCAGAGGTGAAATCGGTACCGTTTTCGAAATATACATACCTTTTTATACAAATCTTTAACACAACGGAACTGATGACTGCACATTTAATTACGTGTCAGTGGGATGGATTGTTAACTCTAGTAAATAGACATTATTAAAGCAATCTATCTCGAACATATCACTGATTTCACTCTTGTTTCTTTTTTGATCGTTGACTTATTGATTGATTTGTTTCGTTTGGTACTACTTTTACCAGTCTTTACAAAATTAAAATTGTACCATCTCGCGGCTCGAATTCATCTTGCAGACAAGTTATTTTGTGTATTTTTCGTGTCTATTACTCTTCTTTTGTTGTTTTATTATTGTTCTTTAGTTTAACCGATGATCAATCTATACGTGCTTATTTGTTATTCGGAGAAATGATCGTTGGCGTATTTTGTCCATCGCGAATGTTTTCACCAATAGAACTGCCTAATTTTGACACGTGACTATAGATTGTTTCCTTGACCAATTGAGACATCTCTTAGAAAAATTTAGGGATGGCGTATTTTGATATTTCGTATTCAGATATGAGCTGTCAACTAAAGCGAATGGATGAGGGGAGACGTTGTAATACGACTGATTGACTATCAACTACTTCACTCACCGCAGCTGAATTTCCCTAAAGTTATTTGAAAATATCCATTGGCTTTACAAGTTATAAAAGGATTATTCAGTTTTATTTTCTCGCGCGAGAAACATCATGACGCCACAAACATCGTTGATTAAATTAAAAAAAAAAAACAGATATATTAAAAAAAATGGAATATGTTTGTACAATTTATTGCTTTTCTTTGCTCTTTTAAGCATTATATAATCTTCTTAACTATTAAATTATACTGTACGTAATTATCGTCTGAGTGATATGACCTAACCTACTCTACCAGAAAGCCAACATCTCAGGCGGACACATCGCGCCATCTATCGAATAAGTTATAAAGTTTTGGCTTTTTGAAATTTTTTATAACGGTTATTTAAAATACAATATATTTAATAGTTAAAAACTCTAATATCATCTCATAGAAACTCAAATCAAAAGGATTTATAAAATTTCATTGCATATTCTTCGAGCTATTTTAGTGTAAAGTTGTATGTGACACTGAATGAGGATAAACAAATTATTGTATTATAGATAGATTATTTGGTATTAATTGTGTGATTACATTCATAAGAAACGGGATATATACCCGTAGCGCAATAATAGAGAAATAACATCCACTCAAAATAACAAGAAATACTCGGCAAAGAATTCACTTTACCCGTTCAACAATGGCTGTGCTTCGATATTCGTCGGTTCTCTCACAATTCGCACTATGTTGGTTCGATATTACTCGATTTCCTCACTTTTGTTGTTCTTTATTCTAACTGACGTCAGATTGGGTCGCACTAAGAACGCACGATCTAAACTATCTCACGAATAGAGTTGACTTCTAACCGCATACACAGTGGGGCGAAGTTCAATCTTCTTCAATGGCGTCCAATTTATACAAATGTGCAGCGTGCTTCAATACATCAATATAATCATCATTTCTTGTCTCATTTACTTCGCTAACAATCAAACTTGTGGATAATTCTGCTAAAGCATTTATGAATGCCTCCATCTTTAATCATGTGACCTGGCTCACAGAAACTGGTTCTTTATTCAAACGAAACTATGACGTCAACCAAGAAAACCGTGACGGTTTAGTTAGTGTAGTTCGTGGAATATCGAACCACAGCCAATATGACTACCGGTGGCGAAACACCGCTAGAGCTAGAGCAGTCTCTCCAGTTTGTATATAACGCGATGGCAGTACCCCAGGCTACACCTCAGGTATCTATAAGTAAAAATGCTCTTGCGTAACATTTATCATCTTATTTATAATTTTATGGCACTTCATTTTTATAAGAAAAATTCACAATTTTTTAAATAAATAAATATATACAATATCCAGTATATAAATTATAATTAAATTATCCGTTTAAAATTAAAATTAAATGTTTAAATTTGCAGTTGAAATTATTAATTTGAAAACTTAAATAAATACGAAAATTTAAAAAAAAATATTTATTATAAACTATTAATTACAAATTATATAAATACTTTATACTTACTGCACTGTAGTTACATCTGCAGAATATTTTAAATGAAAATTTTTAAATTAAAATTAACCATAAATATGAAAAAAGGATTTATTTATTGCAAACTGTTTATAAATATTGAATGTTTATGGTATTATTTATCAGAATAAACATATCTTAATATTTTATTGGATGATAAATATTGATGATCAATTATCAGTAGCGTTTCCGTAATATTTACATGATACACGTGTATGTGAAAGCTGTAATTAAATGTATTATTCGGAGCATAATAAGTAAAATGGCAATAAACGATATAATAAATTTAATAGTAAATAATAAAATGGTTTTAATTTCTTTTTTTACAGAGCTGTTCTAATTAAAATTATTACTCATTTAAAGAAAAATAAAATTTAATTTTTATTTTATTTTTAGAAATTAGCGCCAGGTCGCGCTAGATATTGCAGAGGATGGAGTTTACATGCCAGATTAGCATTTTGGAAAGATTTGATGTCTGTCTATTATTAGGGATAATGACATCTTGAATTGTTATCATAAAAATCATCTGTGTTACAAGTACAACTTATTATGACTCGAATATATCCACCGAATTTAAACTGATGTTGTTAAATAAAATTGACCTTCGACGTTAAGCCTTCTTCGAGGACGATGTCAAGTAAGATTAAAGTTAATTAATTAAATTTAATTTTGATTGAAAACACCAGATACACATGTTTATTTATGATTTTTAACATTTTTTTATGGCATTCTCTATTGATAGAATATTTTGTCTCCTATTAAAAAAATTTTTTTTATTTTAAAATTGATCTTTAAAGTTCCTATGCAATATAATACATGTTAAGTTTAAAAACATTAGCTTATTATTTATATTTTAAATCAATGGAGCAACAGAGATTTATAAAAATGTATATTTTATAAGTAACCGAAGTAAAATATGTTAGCTTTAAGAACCGAGATGATTTGATAGCTACAGTATGAAGGTGTTTTGTTTCAGATTGAGAAAAGGGGTGTTAAACATTTATATGATAAAAATTCAATTGAAAAATAAAAGATAATGACTTATTTATGCATTAGTGATTTTATTTTTTCAGGAAAATTAACTCTCTTAATTTCTTTTTTCTAAATGTTTTGATACTATTTTGAAAGATTAAAATTTTAAGTTTTTTAAATGATATTCAAATGAATCAAAACACAAAAGTAGGAAAATAACACAAATTTATTAAGAAATTTATTTTCCTACCTTTTGTGCTTTGATTCATTTGAATATTATTAATGGTAGGATGAATTATTATATATTTTTAAATGATTATGAAATTTCAATGAATTATCTTCTTTTATTAAAAATGTTTTATATTTAAGTTTATAAACATGAAAAATAATTTTATAAGATTTTCATTAGAGATATTATTATTGTGATAAGTTTTGTATATAGATATTTTAAATTTAAAATTTTTTGTAAATTATTATTAAAATTATAAATAAAAAT
>AYEL01086789.1:0-15207 GCA_000484575.1 Olivierus martensii
ATATAAAATATATATAAAATTTAGACAATTTACTTATATAATTTTCATATTTTATTTATAAATATACAAATTTTTATTATGTTAAGCTATATTAAATAGATGATAACGTGATTTTATATTAATTACTATTTAGTTAAATATTCATGTTAACGTGTTATGTGTTAACATCATACTTTTCATTAAATTTTTAGAAATTAAAAATAAATTTAAATATATATAATATATCAATATTTAGGAAGCATTATGCTCAATTTGTCTGTTAGAATGAAAGAACATAAGTGGTGCTTCATGCGGCATACTTAGTATGGTGTTCCTAAGAAGATTGCATCATATAAAGCAATCACTAATTGAAAATAATCAAAATTTATAATAATTTTACAAAGAATCTTTTGTCTCAGAAACAGAAAATTGAGCCAAAATCTTGGTAAATGGAAAAGAGTATACCGTACACAAAATATGGAGATTATTTCACAATAAGTATGTTTCTTCTTAGTTTGCAATTGCAACTTCAGCTTATATATTTAGTAGAAATATATATATATATTTTTTCTATTAATTAATTTTACTCAATTAATTATAATATATTTATTTTAACTAAACCGATATTTAAAATATCAAAAATTGTAGACGACTATCTTTCTATAGTAGCTATGACGTAGTCGAGAAATATGTGGCTATTTATGTCAAAATATAGATAATCAATAAGCTATACTGTATATTGATTATCAACCGATGCAATGTCAATGGACTATGATAAACAAAACTGTTTTTGTTTGTGGTTACGGATTGCCGATGAGTACATCATATATGTGGAAAATGTTTAAAATTCGAAAAGGTAGGCCTATTATTATATTTGTATATGTACTATTATATTAATGAGGTAAAATACATTTGTATCTTACCAGAAGAGTTATCTGGATTTTAATTTAGAAAGGAAAAGAATTTTAGAATGGAATATTTGCGTACTTAATTTTGTAGCGGTGGTGGCGGATGGTTATTATTAGATTAACGATAATTTATTTTTATTGTGATAAACTAATTTTCCAAACCCGACCGACTCTTCATATCAATATAGGAATATAGTCTTACTAAAAATATTTTATTATTAATTATTACTTTTAAAAAAGACTCAGACAGAGTAGATCTTTTTAGTTTTTCTCCACTTTCCGTATTTGTCAGATCTTAAGCAGCCAGACTATTAAAATGTTCTCTAGTAGTCTCACGTATCCTTAAAATAAGTCATCCAAATGAAGAATGAAGTTCTACAAGACGGACAATAGAGAGATTATAAGAATTCCAAAATCTTGTGTTTTAATGCAAAACATGATATGAAAGTGTTTAGGATTGGTATGAGAGTGATCAGATATGCAATATTTATATCTTCTCTCTCAAACTCTATTTATAAATATTATTAAGCCCTATATAGTTTTTTTTTTCTTATAATTGAGCTATTCACAAGCCAAATCGATTAGCTCAACTTTTTTAAATTTTTTAAATTTTAGTCTCAAAATATTGGGGGTACCGGAAAGTGATGTCGTTCTTTTTATATTAATTTCAACGAATAAATCGTAAAACCAACCGATTTGACAATAAAATTTTGCATACTAGACGACAAAAGACTGTTGATAATGAGGATAATTACATTATTGTTTTATAAAACTTGTTGACATTTTATTTTTTTGATTTTGATGTAGGAAGGCGACATTACTTACCGGTACCCCTAATACTTGATTGACTCAACTATTTATATTAAAAATAAATTTCCTTAATAGTCAGGCTTAACACTACTAAATGACAAAAATTTTTTGGCCATCGAATAATAAAGAATTTATATCAGAAGCCAATGTGATTAAGTATATGTTTATCTAATTTAGAGCCACATCTTGATATAATTATTTCTCAAAATCAATCGTTTAAAGCTAATAAATATATATGATGATAAATAAGTGTTATAAATTTCATAATATTTTTATTTTCCTTCATTTTTTGTTTGAAAAAATATGAGATGCTGAATGACATTTAAAAGTCATAAATAGTTTTCATTTTGCAATACTTTTTAATTGGTTTAGAATATTTTAATTAATTTCCTCAAACTGTTGACATTTTTTAATAATTATTTTTTTAGAAATGTTGTTTACTACTTTAGAGAAACTTTATATTTCATAATATTAAATTGATATGCAATTTTATAACATTTGAAATGAAAGAGATTGAAATAAATTTTAATTCTTTGAAATTTTTTCAAATAATAAAAATACAGGCCTGAAATAAATAAAATTACACTTGTAATTGTTTCCTTAATTTTTCTTATAATATTGATAACTTTGAAACACACTCTTGTTGAGTATAAAAAGATATGTTAAAAGGCTGAGGAGAAAATATCTTTAACTGTATATGGATATATTGTATTCAGCTAGAACAGGAAGTCAAAAAATGTTTCAAATAGAAGAATAATATATTTTATTGATTATACAGTATGATACAAGCACAATTTGAAAAGTTTGTAACCTGATAGTGAAAGGCTGTAATTTCAAAAAGAAAATACTTTTATTTTTCAACATAATCTCCCTAACTTCAATATGTGTTGTCCAGTGCATCAATGTTCCAATGATACTGTAGTGATGGTATCCTATCCTTTAAATGCAATTTTTCAGTCCTGAAAATAGTTGTTTACTACCACTTTTAGTTCATCATTCCAGGAAAATCATGATTTTTCAGGTTTGAGAATAGATAGTAGTCAGATGGATCTAAATCTAGTGATTAAAGTGGATGAGGAAGCAAATCATATTTCAATTTAGTGATTTTGCCATAGAAATGACATTTGTTACGAGCACATACATTATGTTGATGAAAAATAATTTATTTCTTTATCAAAAAAAAAAACTTTTTCACAAATTTTTTTGTTCAGTTGATCCAGAAGATTAGCATAGTATTGTCCCATTATTATTATGTTGATGAAAAATAATTTATTTCTTTATCAAAAAAAGGGCCTTTTTCACAAATTTTTTTGTTCAGTTGATCCAGAAGATTAGCATAGTATTGTCCCATTATTGTTTGATCCTTTTGAAAGATTGAATCAGCAATATCCCTAGCATTCCAGAAAATTGAAACCATAACCTTTCCTGCAAACAAAATTCATTTTGTCTTTTTTAATATTGGAGAACCCCTATGCTTCTATTGTTTTGACTGTTGTATTGTGCATAGTAACTGTTATGTCTGCTGGTAAAGGGAAAACTAATCACGAGGGGGCACACGCCGAGGGACGGGACGGCGTGTAATTCGAGAAGGGCTTGGTCTTGTTTTAAGGCGGGAGACGCCATTATGTAGGTACGAGATAGAATGCCAATAAAGGTTGTTGGTTAGTTGGAATATCTGTCCCGTTATTTAACGAACGACACAGAAACATAAAAGTAACTCAAGGTTCATTAGTGATTGAATTGATGAATAAAATCAGTTGATTCCTTAAAAAAGTTCACTTTTGAGAAATTTGCATTTGAATGCAATTTTGATCAGCTGCTAGCAAATGTGGCACCTTTTTTGCAGACAACTTTTCCATATCTGATTATTTAGTTATGATATGAAATGATCATTCACTTGAGATGTCTACAGTCCTAACTTCCATACATTTAATCAGCAATCTTGCAAAACAATATTGTGTATTTTATTGGTTTTTTTTGGTATTATAGCACTTTTTGGGATTTCACTACAGGAGATCATTTTCCAAGCTTGTAACAACCACATATAAATTCTGCTGCCCATTTTTTTTTCTTTTTATAATTGTAAATGAAGTTGCACTATCATCAGCACATCCTTTCATCTCAAAAATTTTTGTTGGCATTAAACCTTTTTTTTTTAATGAAATAAACTGATCATTATGATAAAAGTCATAATGATCAGTTTATTTTATTTTTAAAAAATACATCGGCATGACTCTATTTAAACAAACTATTTACAGATCATTTTGTTATTTTACACATGTTCATAAAATAGTGATAGCATTATAATACAGGAAATTTTAAACATTGCATATGCCTAGTTTGGACTTTTCAAATAGCTCATTTTTACAGAAATGCATTTTGCAATGATCCCAAAGTTGTTTTTGTATGTGAAATTAAGATGTGTGCTATGAATCAATCACATGTCACATTTAAAGAAAAGTATGCTGTATCCATATAATATACACTTTAAGCAAGTCATCAATTTGTAACAATTTATGCATCTATGCATAAAGCCTTTTCATTTAGCCATTATTTATCTATAGCATACATCTTCATTTTCACTTACTGATTAGGGATTTACTTTGAAGAAATGCATCTCAAGTTTGTTGAATCTAAAATGCATTTTTTCAAAGTAAAACTCTAGGCCTATAACTCAAATTTGTTGTATTTCTGATGAAAATTTGGTTTTTGATTTCCAGTTAGATATATCACTTCTGTAATAAAGGATGTTTTGTCTCAACTTTTTAATATCAAATAAATGATTTTACTATTAATTTCTTATGCCAGTAAAACGTTAAAAATTTTAAGGTTTTATATCACTTATGTTTCGTATACAAGGTGTTTTTAAAAGATGTGGCCAAATTTAAATCACAGGTGCTACTCATCAAAACAAAGAAATCAAATATTTTAAATTAAAATTTTGATGTATGTAATAAATAACTAGGCAAATTTAAAATATTTTTTATTATATGATTTAGAAAATAGTATCTGTAATGTATTTTATTCATTATTTTAAAATATAGTTAAGAGTTAATCATTGCTGTAAATCTCATAGTTTATCAAGCTGATAAATTAAGCGTGTCATTGATTTCTAATCTCTTACTTTCTCCAGAAAAAATAATCATCTGACTAGTAATTTTAGCTTAGTAAAGTCAAATAAAATTATCATATGACAAGGCAGAGGTGATATTTTGATCACTGAGATTTAATTTATATATATAAAAAAATGAATAATATAAATGAAACTAAATTATGATATTTTTTCACAAATTTTACAATATTAAATAATTACGAAAAAAATATTTGTAAAAATGTAGAAACTCAATAATAATAATAATAATAATAATAATAATAATAAACTGAAATTAAAAACCGATAAATTGATAATATTGTACTACAGCACCGGATCTAGGGTGAGGCGAGCGAGGCAATCACCTAGGACGAAAATGAAAAACTGAAATTAAAAACCGATAAATTGATAATACTGTACTACAGCACCGGATCTAGGGTGAGGCGAGCGAGGCAATCACCTAGGACGAAAATGCAGTTGCAATTTCACACACAAGCTTATATTTGTCGTGACAATATTTCGTGCTTATACAGTCGGTCTATAAAGATATAATGGTGTATTTTTCTAACGGATAATACTTATCAAGAAAGAGAGAAACCAGTGCGAATTAAATTATTTACATGATTGATTTGATTGACACAGTCTGTCTATACTTGACGACAACATCGGAAGTCAGTATTGAGTCTATGTGAGCGGCATATTACCAACTTTTATGACGGTATTAATGCGCACGAAACAGTCGATTTCTATTTAAAAGGTAACAGCGTCAGTAACAACGATGTTTATTTTTATGTAATCTGCTTCTGGGTTTTCATTTTTCAATTTTGAATAAACATTCGATGCAATTTACTTCATTTGACCGATAAACACGCATTCTTTAGAGAACGACTTAAAATTGCAATTCTACGCCATTTTAGAACAGTTAGAATCGATGGGAATGTGCAGAATATCATGCGCATCTGATCATCGTATTATAGACACGCAGATAATTTACTAGTGATGGGCAAACGATACCTTAGTTCGAACTAATTTGAGATGATACGAACTTCGATATTATTCGAACCTTTTAGTGCGACTATGCACCGACTGGCGGAAAAAGAATGAAAATTTATTTAATTATATAATAAAATTTATTTGCTTTAACTGTTTTATTAATCCTTATTATTTAATTATTATATGAATTGCGATGATGACCCTGATAGTTCAGATTAGTCACTGTTTGTTATATTATTAAAGCTTGGCAATTTAAATATGAAACTAACGCGTGTTAAGAGGAAGGTTTTCCAGAATTTTCTTTTTTCTGTCGTCTGCTATTTATTTGAAAGGCGTCAATCGAATGTTGTTTTTTTTTTAATAAGTTATCATATACGTTTAGTTGCTCATAAATCAGAGATTGATTATTTCGCTAATTGACAATAGAAAAATGGTTTCCAGAAAGAGATCTTGGGTATGGAATTATTTCGAAGAACAACCGGAGAAAAGAGTTAAATGTATTATCTGCGACACATCTTTAAAGAATGAAAGTAGAAATACTACAACGATGATTAGACATCTAAAGCATCATGATATTTTAGTTTCAATAAATAATATACAGTCGACTGCATCACGAGTCAGTCAGTTGAAGTATGAAGGTATTTTAAACCAAAAATAACTTTATTAAGCTTATTTACTTAATATATCTTTATACTACAACTTTTCAAGCGCTGAATAATAAACAGTATATTTCTGAAATGTTCAGTTTCATTATTCATATCTTGTTCAAAGCTCATTCTGATATTGTTGATATTTAAAAGGATGGTAATTTGTTAATCAAAACTATCTCACCTAAACATTGAACAATAGTACCACAATATCATTGACAAATTATCAGCTTTATTTAAAAAAAAAGCATTTTGGAATAAGAATTTTTTAAAATAAAGCTGATAAATTGTCGATGATATCGTGATATTAGTTCTCAATGCTTAGGCGAGATAGTTTTGATTGAAGCGCATTCTGTTTTTGTTATAGAGACATTTGTTCATAATACTGTCATTTTCCAGAAAAACCTCCAAGACGAATTGAACTGAATGAAGCGTTAGTTCGTATGATAACTAAAGATTATCAACCCTTTTCAATAGTCGAAGATACCGGTTTTAGGGACTTTATTGAACTTTTGGATTCCCGGTATAACATTCCAACGAGAAAAAGGGTTCGTCAAATGATGGAGGAAACATACGTCCGCAGAAGAAAGGAGATTGAAAGCCACATTGCTACTGTTCAACATGTATCGCTAACTACGGATATGCGGACATCTTTAAATGCTGAGGCGTATTTAGCCGTGACATGCCATTACATAGATGACACATGGACCTACGAAGTTTGTCGCTTACAACCTCACGTTTTACGGAGGCTCACACCTCTACTTTCAGCTTCGCTACTTCAAACTACGGATGAATGGCAAATAAAGGGGAAAAGTCACGAGTATTGTAACTGACAATGCTGCAAACATAAAGGCTGCTGTCAAGTGCTTCACGGGTATTCAGCATTTGCCATGTTTTGCTCATATCCTAAATCTTGTGGTAAAACAGGCTATACATGAAATTCCTGAACTTCAGAAAATCAGAGCGGTGTCGTCGTATTGTTGGTTTCTTTAAATCCAGTTGTTCGGCAAAAGAAAGATTGGAAGTTGTTCAGCAGCAGTTAAATAAACCACGCCACAAACTGGTTCAGGAGGTGGAAACGAGATGGAACAGTACTTTCGCAATGTTTTCTCGCATTTACGAACAAAAAGAATGTGTCGCCGCGTCCTTAGTCTGTTTGTCGAACGCCCCTGAAACGCTAACTCCGGATGAATGGGAAAAAATATCACGGATGCTATCTGTTTTATCGCCTTTTGAATCTCTCACAGCAGAAATTTCTTCAGAGAAACACGTGACCCTATCCAAAGTGATCCCGATGTGTAAAGCGTTGCACAATGCATATTATCAATTTCACAATAGTCAATCTTGTGTTCCTGTTGACAAGTTGCAACGTAATCTCTTTCAGCAGATTCGACGTAGGTTTGCGTTAGTAGAGAACGTTAAACATATGGTACTTGCGACTTTGCTGGACCCATGTTTCAAGAACTTAGGGTTCATGAGCTAAGAAAAGGCAAAAGAGCGCATAAGCATTCTTACACCTCTATGTACAGTCGGTTCCATAAAGTTTTGTACCTAAGCGGAAGGTGTTCGGCTTCCTTCCAATAGTTCAAAGCAATGTGATTCATCAGTTCAGGCAAATCATTCGAACTCTCCGAGTATCGGATGATTCCATTAACTGTTGTCGTAGCAACGGGGGTGGGTAATTTTAATTGCACGTGTTAATTTTTTTGTCTGCAAGATGACTTTGGATGTTCTGTAAGGAATTTTTGTTTTATTAATAATGAACTAATCTATTTTGTTATTAATGAAACAAAAATGGTGCATATTATCACTAATATTACATGCGCAATCAAGAGATAAGTTGTTATACCACTCGCTATTGAATAAAACAAGAGTGACAAAGAGGTGTATCAAAGTCATAATCCTGAAACATACGTTTTCGGTGTATTTGAAGTTTATGTTATTTACGGTAATAATGCCAAAAGCTGTAGATAATAGCTAATTATATACTTGAAGAGTATCTACATATGGAAATTATTTTCATGTAGTTTACACCATTTACAGAAAACATTCTGGTTTCTAATAATGGCATTTTATTTTGGTTTAGTCTGAACAATCTCACAGTTGGGTAACTGTGGGCTATGAGTTAAACATCAATTGTAATATATTTATTTCTGCACATTTGAAGTTCATAGCAATTTTGAATTATATTTGGGTTTATTTGGATCATATTTTACCTAGCTAGGAAATTTCGGTAACCTTATAATACAGTAGAAAGATATTTAGCTTCTTGTTCATTATTAATGGAAAATTTGGTTTATGATTGTTAATAATATGAATAATATATATTGTATTCATACTATTAATGAAGATCAAATGTTTAATAGAACAAAATTACTTTATTATATCACTAAATTTTCTGACCAGTTAACTTAATCATCATCAGAAAATAACAAATTGGAATGCCTGATTTGATCAATAATTTTATTCATACTTTCTATTATTTTCTGTAAAAATGCAGTTTCTTATATTTTTAACAATAAATACGATTTAAATTGAAAATTTTAAAATCCTTATAATGTAATGAACTACATATATCTGGAAGTGATATCCATTAAATATATAATAAAAATTCAAGGCTTATATAAATTATAATATTAGAGTAAATAGTACCGGTAACTTTAAAAATGAAATTACTTAATGCTATTAGAAATGATAATAAAATTATATTTTGCTTTTTTTCTTAAATATAGTAAATAAACTAGCACGAATTAGTTATAATCCTTCTCGTTCAAACTTAGGCAAACTACAATGTTTTCACTAAAACACGTGACTACGACGTCACGTGAATTTTGTCTATTGTAGAACACAGCGTAGCTAGATAATACTAGCTTATCGGATAAAAGGGTGGATAAAGAGACCAATACTCGATAGTAATTCTTAAAAAAATGCTGATAGCTAATGACGCAGTTATATGGAATTTCTTAAATGCTTTTATGTTTTGTTTTTCCGAAAGATGTTTAAACCTATCAATATTAGAAAATATTAAAAGATTTTAGCAAATACCGGAGTTTAATAAATGTAAAAAAGAAATTATTATGTAGTATCTAGTTTATTCAAACTTAAAATATAAAATAAAGCGAAGTCAGAAAATTTATTTTTAAAATTTTAAAGCATCTTTTAGAACCTCAGATGAACACATCACCATATTGCACATTTGTCTGGAAAATGTTTAAACCGTTTATATTTTAATTGCATTGTTTAAAATTTAAACACAAACTAATATGTTGACCAAAAAAAAAAAAATAATGTTTCTCCAAACAAGATTCGAACTCGGCTCCTCGGAACAGTAGGCAGACGCTCTACCGATGCTGCTATCAGTCTCTATCGCTTATTCTTGTCAGTTTAGAGCACGTGACGAGCACATCCCGCACGTATACTTCCCTCCCTATTCTCAGTCACAACAGACAAGTCCATTTGAAACTGCCTCGAATCTCGGTACAAGTACCTGACTTTACAATTGATCAACTTCCGGTGAGCTTAGCCCTTACGAGGTAGGTACAAAACCTTATGGAACCGACTGTACATACCGTCAAAGAAGAACAGACTTCTCAAAGCGACCTTTCTTTTCGGTCGCCGGGAGATCAGCATGAGCCATCTAATACTGCAAGTAATGCGCTCCTAGCTGCTCATCTGTATGGGATTCATTTGATTCCGAGGTTAAACTGCACAACTGCATCCGATGCACTTATCGAAGTTCAGATATATATGGGAGAGGTTCTGCCGATTCACTACAGTAATGGAAAAAAAACGAAAGAAGGTACCCAAGTCTGTCACTATTGGCAAAAAATATCTCAGTTTGCGTCAAAGAAGAACAGACTTCTCAAAGCGACCTTTCTTTTCGGTCGCCGGGAGATCAGCATGAGCCATCTAATACTGCAAGTAATGCGCTCCTAGCTGCTCATCTGTATGGGATTCATTTGATTCCGAGGTTAAACTGCACAACTGCATCCGATGCACTTATCGAAGTTCAGATATATATGGGAGAGGTTCTGCCGATTCACTACAGTAATGGAAAAAAAACGAAAGAAGGTACCCAAGTCTGTCACTATTGGCAAAAAATATCTCAGTTTGGCTACTTCAGTGCCAGCTGAACGAATATTTTCTAAGACAGGGCAAATTATAAATAAACAAAGGAATAGACTGTCTGGGAATATTGTTGATAAAATTGTTTTTTTGAACACCAATAGTGTGTAACATGGTTTCTTATTTTTCGTTTATATTATTTCGTTTGTTTTTCACTTCAGTTCGAGTTCTTTGTTAGTAAAAGAAAATTATTCTATATACCGAGAGCTATATACCACGAGTTATTTGTTATTTGTCAATAATAACAGTTATTTGTTAATAAAAACAAATTACTGGAGTGATCGTGTTTCTTCCGAAATCTAGGCTGTAATCTCTATTTGGGGCCGAAAATGTTTATTCTGGTTATGAATGACGGTAATGCTTCACCTGATGGAGTATACAATAACATACGAACATTATCATAAATATTATCAAGATTCTCAAATTATAAAGGTTTCCTTAGTAGAAACGAGGAGAGAGTACTTTCAATGCTTTATAGAACATACTTAAAATTCTAAAAAACTACATATTATGTAGTTTTTTAAGAAACAAGAATATAAGTCTTCGTCTTGAGCATGAAAATACTTTTCGCAAGTTCCGCTAGATGATGCAAGTTCGGCAAAACCTAAACTAGGATTATATTATAATCTTAGTCTAGGTTTATTATCTCCCAACCCAACCCAAGTTTCTTTGTATGGTTCTCAGTGACTATGTGACGTCATTACATTCCCGGTTCCAAACTATTAGATATGTTTATGTATTAATGCGCACGAATGAAGAGGAGAGGGGGGGAGGGGGCCGTTTTCTAATGTCGCCTCGGCGCCGCTGTACTATATAACATTTTACTGCTATAGCAGAATTAACTTAAACCTCAAGTTTTTCCATTTTAAGATATTTTTAAAGCAGTTCTCAAAGAATTCCTCTGTCTAGGAAGAAACCATATTAAAAAAAAGACAACTAGTAGCTCGAGATTTTTCTTATAAATATTGAAATATTTTCTAGAAATGCAGACTCGCTAATTTCAAGAATGGTGAAAGGAAAGATCATCCTTTCAATGAAGAATTCTTAAACCCTTTTAGAATAAAAATTTAAAGCAAATTAAGTGTTTCAAATTTTATTGAAAATAAGAATTCTTTATTGAGATAATCTACAAAGTTTATTTTTTCATCATATAAATTTTCTCTATATTTTATAAAGAAAACAGATATATATTTTTTAAAGCTAGATATATTAGCATCAGTTTTATGCTTTCACAAAATATTAGCTTATTAATGTGGTTAGTGTCTGGCTTTACCGGCCTTTTTTCATTCCAGAGATTAAAAAAAAAAATTTCTCGAATTTTTTATTTATTTTACACATGGGTCTTGTATTTATTTATATTACGAAATACACGCCATATTTTTAACTTTTTTTTGATAGTGCATTAATAATAATTCTGCCGAATTGGCTTCGGCTTTCTAATCTGAAGGACTCGGTCCCACCTCTTGAAATGTTTATGGTGGGGTCCATCGATCCCCATCCTCTGCCATCTGGCTGGCCTCTCTGGAAGGGCTGGTTTCGGCCCTTATCTTCGAGTGGAAAGTGGCGACATCTATTATCAAAAAATAAGGGAGAGATGGCGCGACATCTATTAACATTCAAACTATATTATTAACGTACCTTTATATTTGCATGGAAAAATCCAAAAGTATTGTGATCCAACAAATTAATTGTTATAAGAAGCGAGATGACGAACAATAACAAAAAATTTTCTTAAAATTGATCGATTTTTCTGTTAAAATAATAAATGGACGTGATTTGAGGCTAATTTGTTTAGGTCCAAATCTGACAATAACAAAAGATTTTTTTAAAATTGATCGATTTTTTCTGTTAAAATAATAAATGGACGTGATTTGAGGCTAATTTGTTTAGGTCCAAATCTTGTCAAAAATTTGACACATTAAATCTTCAGAATACGTTCAAAACATGAGGACAGGTTATTATTATTTTTTTAATATAAATTTTTCCAATTTTAAATTTTATATTATTTTAGAATATTTTCTAAAATATTTTTAATGAATTCTAGCAGGTAGTCAGTATCCTTGGTTCGAAGGAAAAAGGCGAGGAAGATGGAGAATAGCCGAATCAAATAAATAGTTTGCGGAGAAAGCCTTAAAATGTCACAGAAAAGGTGTTGCTGGATTCCGGTCACCAGAACTAGGTAAATCTAATTAGGACGAAAGGCGGACACACATATAAGGCATTAGGAGTTGATATACATCCCGTTTATTAAGAAACAATTTCGTAAAAGAATTTTTTTTTTTTTTTAAAGTCAGTTCCGGAGGGGTGTTGACGGAATTAGGCTTAAAGCAGACCCCAATTACCGCTAAATTCAAAAACCAGAAACAGTTCTCTAACAAGAAGAGCAAAGTCTATCAAATTCCTTCATTTACTACAGCTGTTAACATCATTTCGTAAACAGTGAGTGCCTTTCGTTGCTTAGTGTCCATTTTGTTTTACATGAAATAAATCATGGGAACGGCACTAAGAGTCTTGAGGAAAGCGACGCTTACCTCGACTGTGGGATCCGCAAATGGAATTAACTCCGCATTTATCTGCAACTGTTTTTGACCGTTCCGCTTTCCGCAGCAGATAGTAGGAACTAATTTTAATTAACTCTTTGCGTTCAGCCTCGTTCTCTAACATTGTCTAGCAACCAAATTTTTGTTTAACATTTGAAATATATACAGTAAGACCCCACTTAACGCTGCTCCGTTTAATGCTGTTTTAATATAACCCGATTTATTCGAATTCTATATTTTTATTGATTCATTTTGGTGGGGATTTTCAAACCGTTACTCATATAAATCCGAAATCTCAGGAATTTGTTGCTTTGATACTGCTATAGTCTCTGGCAGAACGTTTGATTTCAGTGCAGTGCAGTACATACGAAAGTTTGCTGCGGTCACAATTCAGATTTATGATTGGTCATCAATGTTATTTTACAGTAATAAAAATAAAAATTATCCCATTTTAGTTTTAACCTGAATGTTGCAACTTCGAATTATAGTTCGATACGGTCAAGGTAGCTTACTTTGCCACTTCGAACTATAGTTCCTTGAAGTTAGAACATTTTTCTTTCATCGATATTTTAGTCAGAACAAGTTTAGTCCCTATTATGGAGATTATGGATCAGTTTATACAAAATGATCCAAATTTTGATAGAAGTTCAAATCAGTTTATACAAAATGATCCAAATTTTGATAGAAGTTCAAAGGCAAAACAAAATGTTATGGATGCAATGTCTCGCTATCGATAATTGCTTGCCGAACGAAAAAGGTAAAGGCAAACGACGTTAGATTACTTCTTAGCAAAAAACATAAATTATTTACTCAAATATTTTTGATTTTCATGAATGATTTATGAACACAAAACGATATCAGCAATGTTTTTTATTATTAATATAATTAATGTAATACAATAGTAATAATACATGTTACAAAATAAAAAAAGGATACATATATTTTTTATTCACTGTCCTGTTTCACCTATCCTATTATTTACGTGTTAAGATGACCTCGTTTAACGCTGTTTCATTTAGCGCTTCGTTTCTTTGGAATGTATCCCCCGCGTTAAACGGGGTCTTACTGTACTACATTAACTTATTTTTAAAAATATTTTGAAGATTGAATTCGATGGTACTATTATTAATTTTTATTTTCACTTTCCAAATCGATTAACTCCATCAGATATACAAAAATTGTAATAGCAACAAGATTAATCCGAGGATATACTATCTTATGCATTTTATATGTCGTTAGATAAAAGCTACACCTGTAATAACACGTTCTACAATGTTTATTTGAATTTATTTTTTAAAGAGAATTTAAAAAAAAATACTGTAGGCCCCTATATTATTTTATCATTTTTCTCTACTTTTTGTTTTGTGGAGTTAATCGATTTGGAAAAGTGAAGTTGGAAAGTGAACGGCTCAATTGTTACCAATTACAACATTATCACTACTGGTTTACGGAAAATTCGCCCCCTGCATTTCGCCTCCTACATTTCGCCCCGAGAACGTTTCGCCCCCAGGACATTTCGCCCCCGGATCATTTCGCCCCCGGAACATTTCGCCCCCAGGACATTTCGCCCCCAGAACATTTCGCCCCCAGCACTTTTCGTCCCCAGCACATTTCGCCCCCTATAGATGATGCCCCCTGAATAGGCTACAAAATGTAAATAATACACCAAATAATGATTCTAATTTATTTTGGTTTAATATAAAAATGCCATTATTATTGTTTAAAACTCGAATTTGTATGCAATGCTTCTAAGGTAATCAATCAGAATATGATTTTGAAAAACTTCGACTATTCTTTTGATATGCGTTAGTTCATTCTGCATTTTAAGTTAGGAGATACAGTAAACTAAAAACCGAACTATTGTTGGCTACAGACGTCAATTCGTCAAAACGTAACGAATCGAAGAGTTTAGGTTGTCCATATAATAGACCAGTCCTTTGAGTAGGCCGCTTGCAAACTCGATATTTTCAAAAAATTACCACTTATAAATTAAATTAAATTTAACCTAATGGTTCTAACGACTCTGCAAATGCAGAGTTCGGCCTGAGCTCAGGTCTTTTACTATTTCCTATAATAAATATATCAAATTAGACCAATTTATCAATAATTAATGT
>AYEL01086793.1:0-17237 GCA_000484575.1 Olivierus martensii
TTATAAAGAAAAGATACGTTTTTAATAACTTATTATTTATAAGAAACAAATTACAGGAATATTACTTGCATAACTCTTTTCACACATAATTACATGTATAAGAGTAGATCAAATGATAGCTATATTGCCCCAAAAATATATAGCCTAGTATTGTATAAGGAGTACACATGCAGAGATGATCCATATGGTTGTGTTCTATGAAATACGGAATAAATATATTGTTCTAGTTTTTATTATCTTATGTAATATATATCAAATATAATAACAATAACTCTCATAAAGAAAATATTACTTTTTGTCGGATCATGGTAGATTCACAATAGAAGATTCTATTGAGCCAAAATATATTAAAATATTATATAATATTAATTAAATATTGATAATTACAGTTTACTTTATAGTCAGAAAATTTTGACTTTTTTTCCTATGAATACGATGCAAATTTTAAAATATTGTATATTTTATTTTTTGATAAAAATTTCATGAAAATTTTATTATTTTTTGTGATGAAACATCGAATTAATTAATTTATTTATTTAAAATGCGTTTGTCTTAATTTGGAAAAAATTTACATTACAAAATGATAATTTTCAAAATATAGAATTGGGCAATAAATAAAGCGTAGAAATCATAAAGGAAATTTTGAAGCACTCCATTCAAAACAAAGTTATATGAGATAAATTCATACAAAACGAATAAATTCAATTTTTCCTATTTTTAATAATATTGTTTCGAAACAAAATAAAGTAATTTTGTTTTCAAATAAAGGATGTAAATCAATTATCTGTATCAGTAGTTATCTGTATATTTTTAAATGTTATAAATATTATAGAGATTTTTAATAAGCAGATAAGCATTCAATCAATTTATAAATGAGCAATATAAACTTCATCGTTACAATGAAACACTAAAAATGCTAACAAATCATAACGGCAAATAACTTTCAATAATAATAATATAAAAATTACATTCATATAAATACATACAAAAAACATATAAAAATTATATCATCTTTTTTCCCAATTCCAAAAATTAATTTAATGCGATAAATTAAAATAATAATAATGAGAGATTACTAACAAACACAAAAGTTAATGACAAATGAATTATATGTAGAAATACATTTCCTTTGTAAATATTAACAATCATTTCTGCTTTTTTATTACTATTGATTTAGATCTATTTAAATATGAGTGATAAAAGAAATTAATAAAAAGACAGAAATATATCAAATATATAATTATAGCGACTGCAATTCTAATTGCATTAATATGGCAGTCTGAATTAAATAAATATGAAATTAAAGAATGAAAAGTACATTCCATACCAATAAACATCTGTAAAATTTGAAATGTAGTAATAAAAATTGATACAAATTTCGGTATTTTAATTTTCATAACTTTCAATGCGTAATATCCATACATGATAGAATGAACGGAGAAATTCATCACAGAATACCAACGAATAACAGCCATAGGTTCAGCTGCAACGAACCACGATCCTAACAAAGTCGTAGCATGATGAAACCAATGCAAAAAAAATTAACTTCTGTTTTCGAAATATAATGAAGGCAGTATCAAGCAATTCTGGTATTTTAGACCAAAGATACATATGATTCCAAAACATTATAACATTAAAATTGAAATAATCCGCATTACAAACTGAATAAGTGAAGCCAAAGTTATTAATTACATATATTATTTCTGGTAAGACCCTTAGAGTAGCGACAGTGCTAAATAAACATAATGCCAGATTCCAAATGAAGAGTAGTTTTCTTAGATCGAAGGCTTCTTTATTTTTCATGTACTTCTGTCCGATGTAAATCAGCAGTAAATAAATTATTGTAACATAGATGGATATATGCCAATTATCTTTAAACCATTTTTTATGTAATTCAATGTTAATATCTCGCTCAAAATAAAAAATTAATGAATATTTCGGATTATACGGTTTGAAGGTACTGTTGTTTTCCATTTCTGAAAGAAAATTCAAAATAAATAATTATCTTAAATAAATAGGAATTTTTAAAAGAAAAATTGATTAACTTGAAAAAGCAATAGATTTATTAAATACTGAATAAAAATTTATACAAAATCAAAAGTATGATTTTTTATATACAGTATTTAAAATGAATTCTTGATTATACACAAATGATTTATCCTATTTGAAGATAGGATAGAATCATAAATAAATGCAAGATTTTAATTTTACATTTTTTTATGATTTCTGATTTATAAGGCACATGCAAAGCTAATCATCCTGTATGCTCATAAATTTATTACTCAGAGAATTACTGAAATTAGTGAAACAGTAATTCATCTCACATTTTTCAAAATTCGTTTAAATGAATAAATGAAATTGTATGAATTTATAATAATCAAGCAAAATCAATGCAGTATTTTATTCATTATAAATTTTTGTTTATTTATTTTACAAACTGAACTTTTTAATTAAATATAAGTTATATATATATTTTTCTAATGTAACTATTCGTGATTTTGAATTAATGAGACTGTCCCATAATTATTGAGAATAATCAAGAGTCTACCCAATGAAAATTAATACGGATCTCTGCTTAGTAGTGAGTGCGCGCCAAAAATCTGAAAAATCTGAGATATCTAAATGATTTTTTGGCGAAGAATTTAACTTACAATTACTGATTTTAGTATTTGGTTATATATGTTTAACTTACAAATAGTAATTTAATGTTATGTTATATGTATTCTGTGCTATTTGTTAAATAATGTATTGTTGTTGATCTGTAATATTAGTATCTGATTTGTTCTTATTGTATGTGCCAATCAGTGTTTGCTCCACTCAATATTTGGTTGTAGTAGTAAATAAATAAAATAAAAATAAAAATCGTGAGATTCGATTAGCACGCGAAAATGATTTCTGATGAGGTCACGCGATGCATGTAATATCTACTGTAAATTAAATATTTTTCAATGCAACGATTTTCAATTATAATTAATTAGTAGGCCTATATACTGTATTTAGAACAATAGAGCTTCAAGTCATAGTCTATAATTTATAATAATTTTTAACTTTTTGTTAAAAACTTATACTTTTTTAAATTTTAATTAAAGTTTTATTAAACTAAATAGAAACTACATAAGCAAGCCCCGCCACAAGGAATAGCGTAGGGTGGCGGGACCGCTAAGTCAGGCAACAACAGAAAAGGTCATGAATTAAGTACAAAATATCATCTTAAAATATTGCCTGACAAACTTTGAAAAATATAAATACATACAATAAAACCAATACAATAATGAATAAAAAACCGCTTCAATCAAAGTGTAGTAATCATCAGTAATAACATAAAACCACAAAAAGGTAGGTATTAGTAATTGACAACAACAAATCACAGGTAAGTATGTAATAAAATGATATAAAAATTGACAGATTATATATCTAATAAATTATTTTCCATTATAGGTTTACAAAAGAATATATCAAAGTATCACAAGTAAGTATATAATAAAAACATAAAGACTCATATTATACATATCTAAGAAATTATTTTACATTACAGGTTTATGGATGAAAATACAGAGAAATATCATAAAAATATCATCATATCATAGGTAAGTATACAATAAAACAACATATAAATAACCAATAAATTATTTTACATTACAGGTTCACAGATGAAGGTACTAATGAAAACCACAAGAACATCAACATATCACAGGTAAGTATGTAATAAATCAACATAAAGGTATCTAATACAAATGAGAATCATAATAACATCAACATATAACAGGTGAGTATATAAACTAACATAAAGATGACTTGTAATGTAATAAACTATATTACATTACAGGTCACAAATAAGGACACAAATGAAGACTAAGAGGACATCATCATTTCACAGGTAAATATAAATACATCAATTATATAAACCATAACTAACATCAAACACTAGAATCTAAATCAAAATCAATTAACTAAAATCACTATTAAAAACTTATACTGTATTAAACTTTCCAGATAATGATTCAAGCGTTGATGAATGTCACCATGTTGTGACTATTTAAATACTGTATTGTTTACATTGGTTATATGCATAATTTAAACGATAAATTTATATCATGGTTTCATAAACATTTCTGAATGTTTCTACATTATCTACATAAAATACAGTAAATGAATTACACTAACTTGTAAACGTAGAGAATAAAAAGATAATGCTATGTAGCATAATTTTAAAATCGAAGATGGAAATCCAAGGAAAATAGTTTAATATTGTAAGTTATCCTAACATACAATAAAAATATTTTCCGTTATGATCAAAAAATTGTGCATAATTATGTAGAACACTCTGATCATATGTGACGTAAATCACATGATCATTTCATTTGCAATTATAAACATTCATTAATTACATCGCGCTATTTCAAATACATTTTGACCTTTACCCTTTCGTCACATCAAGCTTGGTCCCCTGATCATGAATTCACAAATTTGAAAATCCCTTCCCCTTCTAATTAAAATTTTTTTCTTTAATATTATTTTCTTTTAATGTTTTCGTTTCTTGCCACCCACTTAAAAATGATAAACATTTGCGGATTAATGCGTCTTGCAGTGGAGTGAGAGTAAATCATAAATAAAGTAAATATATATTCACATAATTATATACAGGCCTACTTATATAATCACAATGAAATTTCGAGTAGATCGGTCAAGTCTGTGTTAGCGGTCCAGTCAGTCGTAGTGTGAACCCACCTTAATCCTTCGATAAGAATGAGTTAAATAACCACTCACAGTTGGAGATTAACTCTCAAAACTTGTTGTGGTGAATACGAAAAATGGGAGTGATCTTGGATCCGAATATTATCCGTCCACGAAAGCCGCGCCTAGCTAAGGTGGATGAGTCCAAACGCGAAAGGAAAAGTCAGTATAATGATGGGTGGGAATGGTTTTGGTACTTTTCTTTGCATATTTCTGTTATTTGTCATATTACTGTTTTCGCTTACCTTTTTCTATTTGTGATGGCTAGCACAAATCGCAACAAAGCCATCGAAGTGGGACGAAAAAAATTTACACAATGTAATTGAATTTTGTGATAGAGAAGCAGAAAACGGTGAAGTTTTAATTCCTGTTTCTTATTCCACAAAACGAGCAAGTCAAATATGTGGTGTATCGTTGACTGATAGTGATTCAACAACTGGTTCAGAGTGTGATGAGAACGGTTATTAATTAAAGAAAAAATATTTACTAAAAAAATATATCGTTATTTTTTATTCCGGATGTATATAATGATTATATTTTATTAGATAAAATTATTGAATTAATATTATATTAAGTTCTGTTAAATATACTATTTCCGACGTCGAAACTAATCATTTAGCATTCGACATTACAATAAACTTCCATTCAACTTCAGTTATCTTGCGTTTGAAAACATCCATGTGCGAAGGTGTCATCCTTATTTTTGTCACTGGACTCGTTCAGTTAGCGCACGCGTACTTGCGTCGATGGTCGCGGCTAAGCTGGACGGACAATATTAATCCACTGTGGTGAATACGGCCGTAGATCGCTTAGAATCGATTCTGGAGTTGATTTATTCAATTCCAAGGCCTTTGGAATCGGCTCTTCGAGATTCTGTTCACATCGTATTACAGTATTATAAATATTATACAAAAATTTTAATGTAGATTCTTATTGCCTATCATCAAAAACGGACTCATCAGAAATCACTTAATTCAGAAAATAAAAAATTATAGTTTCTAGCATGATTTTGCTTTTTGACACATAAATAAAGTAAATATATATTCACATAATTATATACAGACCTACTTATATAATCACAATGAAATTTCGAGTATGTTAATACCAATTCTCTTATTAATCTTTTTATTTTTTGATGGAAAAGTTCATGCGAAACTGACATACTCGATGCTTATTATGGTCAGGAAATAATCAATTTAAATCCAAAAAAACTACGAGAAAAGAGAAAATTGCTGCAAAAAAATCATTAAATAAAATCACATTGCTGCAAAAAGCCATTATCCGTGTCTGGAACAATGAATTAAAAATTGATTACGTTAAATCTATGATAATACTTCATGCTAAACAGGTGAAAAGCAAATAATTAAAGCTGTTAGTGATTCAATAAAATACAGTGATACCTCGGTTCACGAACACAATCCGTTCCTTGACCCTGTTCGTGATTGTTGAATCCAGACGTGAAATTGGCGAGTTCTTGTAGAGATTGACGATTATTTGAAGTTTGTATCGGAGGTGGAGGTAGTAGAATTTTGTAGTATTTAAGGTTCTCTTTTTGTGAATAATTGATTGTCGATATTTGAGTTAGATTAAACAAGTTTTGTTGATTATTTGATTGTTGCTTTATTAGAGTTTCAATAAAGCATTTATTAACACTTTCGTAAGTGTTTTTGAGGTTGCTTTATTAGAGTTTCAATAAAGCATTTATTAACACTTTTGTATGTGTTTGAGTCTAATAGATAATGAAAAATATAAAATTTAACTTGTTTTTGAGAATTTCTTCACTTTATTAGTATAAGTTCTAACATCATTTTGTTGTTTTCAATCTAACACTTATTCGTTACTTCTAGTTATAAGTTCCGGTTTTGCTTTTGCCGGTTACCATTATTGTTAGATTGTTTTGTAGTTAATTCCGGTTTTGCTTTTGCCGGTTACCATTATTGTTAGATTGTTTCGTAGTTAATTAGATTTAAGTTAGAACTTAGGTAAAGACCTGAGCTCAGGCAAAACTCTGGAATTTGCAGAGTTGCTAACTGTTAGGCTTAGTTATAATTAATAGTATTGCATTCGTTCTAATATGTGACTTTGCAGACTTATATCTAAAATCAATGTATCACAGTCACTCTACTAAAGAATTGATAGGACAGAAGGTGTTAGTACCAACCCAACCCAATCTGAACATTCTGATATCTCCACTCCCACAAGAAAGAAAGTGTGGGGTTAGACATATCACCGACACACCTCAGCCATTGGGAAAAACCAATGGAAGTTCGTCATTGGAGAAAAACCAACAGCTGAAGTGCACTGGAGGAGGCAGTTTGCCTGGAAATAAGAATCCATTCACACAAACACATTCACTCTATGCCACTGGCATTATATCCAATAAAACTGGAAATCTGACACCAAATAAAGCAATCGGGAACAATAGAACTAGAGGTAAACAATTGGAAACATGCTAGAGTCAAAAGAAAACTACTGAACAATCAAAAATATAAGAAATAGCAATGAGAAACATTCGGAAAACACAAATAAACAAAAGTACAAATGCAAGTTAAATCAAATAGCACAGGGAAACAATAGGAAATGCCATGGAAACAAACAACTAGCTCCACATAAGGCAAACCAATAGGTCCAATTGGGTGCAATTGGTGCAATCGGCTTAAATCTGGCACTGGTACCAATCATCCAATCCTGACTGCTATGGTTATAGCAGAGGAGAACAAGTGGAAAAGAAAAGTTCAAATCATAGGTAATCCCAGTTTACCCCGGGAAGAAGAAATCAATGATGGAAGTAAGTAGATAGAAACAACCAACTCCCAAACCCAAGAAATGTGTATTTGTTTATGTAAAAGAAGGAAGTTCTAAATGATGCTGTTCACTGGACCGTATTTTATTGAGGATTCAATGAAGCATGTTTTAGTGAGATTAGCTGTGTGTTGATCTTTAAAAAGCATATGTAATGGGACTGGCCAGGGTATGAGTTGTTCATGGAAATGTCTTATCAGCTTTCTCCGCCATGAATCAAAGAAGCTACAGTCATAGACAATGTGTTCCACGGTATCATCATCCCCACAATTACAGTTACATCGCGAATAGGAAAGAATTTTGAATCTATTCAAATAGAAATTTAATTTCCCATGCTGAGTTAAAAACGCTGCAATCCACGATGAAAAATCCCAAGGTGTATTTTTTAAACGGCAATTAAGATTTGGAAAAAACTTATGAGTAATTTCGCCTTTATTATCTGTTTCCCATCTACTTGACCAGCTGGCTCTTGACTGCTTGGAGAAAGCCTTTAACTATATGTAACAGGAAGAGTACTGTAAGAGGTGTCTTTGTTTAAATGTGCCACACGTGCCAATGTGTCAGCAGCTCTGTTCTTGAGGCAGGCAGAGTGCCCCTTTACCCAACAAACACATGTCCCGTAAAGGGTGAGCAATTAATCATTCGAATACACTAAAAGCTAGTTTAGTTTTAACTTTTGGATGTCGAATATAGTTCAAAACAACAGTTGAATCCGTACATATAATCACATCATGCAAGTTTTCTGCCTCAATAAATTTCAAAGCCTCTAAGACTGCAAGTAATTCTGCCTGGACTATAGTACAGATGCCTATAAGACTGCAAATAATTCTGCCTGGACTATAGTACAGTTAGGATTAACTCCGAACACTTTATAGTACAGTTAGGATTAACTTTAAAATCCGAACACTGTAAAACCCCTCTCCCTACCTTGGATAACACAAAAGGCCGACCCCTTTTGTGTTATCCAAGGTACCGGACACTGTCATTTGATTTGGAACCGTCTGTATAAATGTAACACTTGTCGCTTTCCATGTAAGATATTATGTAATCGACATTATGATAAGATGGATGAGGGCGTGATCGGAAGTCAGCCGGAACCTCCACCTGAAAGTCTTTCCCATCAATTTCTAACTTACCAGAAGTAAGTGTAAAGTACAACTGACATTTTTCCCTTAAGAGAAGATCTAGTGGCATCTTACCCGACAACAGAATGGCTGAGTTCCTAGATATAGTCCGATAGCCCTTAATAATCTTAATACAAATACGACGCTGAAATTTCAAAAGAAGTTCCCTAATTTTAACTTTATCCAGAGAGTCTCCCCAAATTGGGCAAGCATAAGCCAGCTGAGGTACAACCACTCCCTCATAAATAGATTCAATTATGTTTGAGTTTAGGCCCCAATGTAGTGTCGCAACCATTGTGAGTTTGTTTAGTAAAGCCTCTGTTTTGCCGAGGACGTGCCGGACATGTGGTTCCCAAGATAGGAACATGTGGTTGTTGAGGTTGTGTTTTGGATTTCATTATATTTAATTTAGAACCTAGAAAAAGACCTGAGCTCAGGCTGAACTCTGGAATTGCAGATCTGTTAGATCATTAGGTTTAGTTTATAATTATTATTACTGGTATTGTTAAAATTCAAAACTTTGAAATTCTTTTACTTGTTGTTCCTACTGATGATGGCTTTTTTAAGCTGAAAGAACTGTAGCAAATAAATATATCAATCTTTCACTTGAACTTGTGCTGTTATATTGTAATTATCTTATAAGAAGAAGTGGAAAGTATTTTGAACTTTATTTGAAGTAAAAGTATGAAATAAAAAAGTTGATCATTTTAAATTATTTTTAGATAAAATTTATTCCATTTACTATCAATCTAATAAAAATCAAATCAGGTTAATAACTGCAGTTAAAGAATTTCAAATTAAAATCATTAAAATTGGTCAAGTAGTGGGACCAAAATGGGTGGCATGTAGTTTACGAGCTGCTGCTATTGCATGGTATGCATATCTTGTGTTATATATACATTTTTCTTGTTCTTCTTCTTATTCTGACTGGCAAAGAGATTGACTAACATTAATTTCTTGCAAGATCTTGCTTTAATGATTGACATTCTTGATGAATTTTCATTATTTTCAACTGCATTGCATTCAAAATCAACTAACATACAGAAAGTATAAACATTAATCAGACATACCATAAGAGTTTTGAAAAACTTAAAGGTCAGAACTGGAAAGCATGAATCTCAAATTGAAGATTTGATTAAATCAGATAAGTTTAAAGATATTTCATTTAATAAAAATAATAAATTCAATGCTCTTCCTAGAAATCTGTTGATAGAAAATATGATTCAACATATGAACTTGAGTCTTTCAGCAGACAGAACAATAATGAAAACATTTTTAATTATTTAGATTTATTAGAATTATCTATTTTGCCTTATGAAGAACTAACTTCATCATGGATAGTTGGTGATAAATTATATCATTTAAGTGAAATTTTAAAATATGAAATTGATTTGAATGATTTTTTGGTGTTTTGTAGATAATAATTTAGAATTAAAAAATGTTTCAATCCTAGCAACAATATAAAAAGCTAAAAAGATAGTTAGCTTTATTGCAATTAGTAGTGCTGAAGATGAAAAGGTTTCAGGTTAATGAACATAATTTGTACAAGACATGAGAAATAATTTAACAATAGATCTTGTATCGAATTTAATGACAATAAATTTATTAGAAAAAGAGTTAGCAGATTGGGATGCAACTCTATTTGTCAAATCATGACTGAGTGACAACCATAGATCAACTATGGACACAAAAATTCAGCAAAATTGATGAAAACATTCTGCAAAAATCAGTTACATGGAACTTACAATAAATAAATAATATTAAACATTTATTATTATTTGAAAAGTTTGTGCTCCATTTTGTTTGTAAATCAGCAAAAAAGAAACAAATTAGCTTGATGGTACTCATGACGCTTAATAAAGTATAAATAAAAACACAGTAAATGATGATACTAAAAGAATGAACTTTAATAATGTAAAATATTTATGAAATTATACAAAACGAATATTTTTGATCTCAAAACATAGAGATTATCATCAGGTTGTATAATGACATGAAGTGAGGTAGTAGTAGGAGAAATAGACATGAATGTATTTAACTATTAATATTAGTAGTAGGAGAAATAGACATGAATGATTGGGAAAATAGATATGAATGGTAATGTATAATGAAAAAAAGGGGAAACAGAAAATTTAATAGAAACTAATAATAATAATAATAATAATAAAAGTTGTCAAAAATAGTAATATGAAAATTCTTTGGAATTTTAAAATCCAAACTGATTGCTACCTTGTTCATATCACCCCTGATGTTACAATTATAAAGTATGGATTATTGATGTGGATTATTGATGTGGCAATACCCGGTGATGCTAGGATTGAGGAAAAACAGTTGGAAAAAATCACTAAATATAGAGATTTAACAATTGAATTTACTTGATTATGGACAAAAATACAAAGGTAATCCCCATTGTCATTGAGGCACTGGGAGCAATATCAAAATCTTTTATGAATTATTTCAAACTATTCGAACTTACAGATATCACACCACTGGATCTTCAAAAGGCTGCAATTTTAGGAACAGCTTTTATAATTCGATGCTATCTGGACAATTCTTATGCTCTAGGGTAGAGCTTGAATTGGACCTCTTTACCAGTCAAAGATAGTTCTTTTGTTTTTACTCTTTGACTGTGAAACTGTTTTGTATGCTTTTTAATAATAATAGGAAAAATGAAAACCAAATGAAAGAGGGAAAAGTGAAAGAATCTAACACAGGGGTGGCCAACCTATGGCGCTTGCGCCAAAAGTGGCTCATTGTATAATTAGAAGTGGCACAATGAACTCCAGAGAAAAATTAAAATTTCTTATATAATTTACCTAAATAGACTATATTATAAATCTGAAATGCTTGCGTGCGCATGTTCACTTATAACGTAAGAACGGCTAAATGGATTTTTATGAAACAATATTTGTGTGTTAGGGGATTTACGCAGGAAGATTTAAAACAGGAATTGATTATTAGAAATTGATTTTATATATCATAATTGGCATAAATTACTTGATATAAAATCCAAGATGGAAGATTAACACTATTTGAGCAATCTCATTGGGTTATAGTGGCCACGTGACATATTAACTGGAGTTATCATTGGATTACTATGATTGTGTTTTTGGTAACTGAACAATGAAGTGGTCATTGGATAATAATGACCATGTATTTGTTGCACTGCATGTGACTCCAATGAGACTTCTCAGTTGTTAAATTAATGGCGGATATTGAGAACTATGCTATATATTATTTGGTTTAACTATTGAATTTCAGATTTCATATTAAAAGATTAAAAATTTTTTTTAATCTTTCTCAAATTTTCTATTGATTATAGCTTATATTACCTTATTTAGCTGCAATATGCTTAAGTTAAACTTTGATAAGGCTTAGTGACCACATGGTAATGTGCTATTAGACATATTTCATCTATAAATATATATATATATATATATATACCTATAAATCTAAGTGTTAAATATATCCATATTACCATATTTTAAAAGGGCTGAGAAAAGTATAAGTTTGTATGGCGCATCTTAAGTAAAAATGAAAAAATTGACGCATGAATTATAAAAGGTTGGCCACCCCTGATCTAACACTAAGGCAAGAATGTGGGGATATGCAGCTGCAAAAGGAGAATTGAAACAATGATTACAATACTGAATGAGGGGAAAATAAATAAATAAATAATATATTAAATGAGATGAAAAATGGAGGAAAAAATTAAAAGAGGATTAATATTAATAAGCTTATTTTTTATTACATTAAAATAATTTATTGTAGTGGACCAGATTTGCAATATCGATATGGATGGCTTATTAAATGTATGGAAACATTCTATATCTAAGGATTCTCTGAAAAATAATGATTTAATGGGAACAGTAGATATTATTACTTTTACATGATACAGATTTGTATGATGACATGAAAGAAAAAAGTATTTATTATGATTTTTTCTTCTCAATGAGAAGAAAAATCATAATAAACACGTTTTTCTTTCATGTCATCATATAAACCTGATGATGGTTTCTCTTGTGGAATCTAGCAAACCTTAATAAAATAACTGAATAGCTATTAACTGGTAGAATTTTAAAGTTATCAAAATTAATTATTGGATAAAAATTAGAAATGTCTGGGGAAGAGAGAAGAAATAGATGGATTGATTTCATTGAACAATGATGAAACTAAATTGCCTTCTGTCAAACAATAAGGTAATGTGATTGTCTCTCATGGAATAATAAAAAAAAGTTCACCTTCCAAGAAAAAAGACAGACAAGAATCAGTGAAGAGAAAGATAGAGGGCATTGAAAAATAAGGTGGGAAAAATATAAGAGAGAAGGATGAATCTGTGTCTCAGCAGTTGTGAGATGAGGACTAAGGAATGAAGATATAAAAGATAATGGAAGAATGTAGTAGATGATTTCTCCTTTACTCTCTCTCTCAGGTATGATCTTCTGTGTCAAATAACTCTCTCTACTGTTCAAGGGAAATCTGTAAAGTCTCATTAAAGTATAGATCTCTATTAAGATTCAAAATATGCTGCTCCATATTTAAACAAATATTGAAAGTGAGCGGAAAGAGCAGGATAATCGATAAATAAAGATTTTAGCTTTTTCTTTAACTAAAAATAAATTTATTCTAGTGCTTTTGACACTCTGAGTCCTCTTCAGCAAATCATTCAGCAAATTGCTTTTTATGATTTGCTGAAGAGGACCCAGAGGGTCGAAAGTACTATAATAAATTTATTTTAAGTTAAAGAAAAAACTAAAGTCTTTATTTATCGATTATCCTCTCTTTGCGCTCACTTTTGATATTTGTTATAGATCTCTATTGTATACTTCAAATCTTTGATATCTTCATTTTGATGTGGTAATTAGTTTTAATGAAATAGGTTAATCTTGTATTTTATTTCCTGTTTGTTTGTTTTAAATAAATGTTATTTGTTTTATGTCTTTTCAAATTAATTCTATCCTGGATCTCTATACCACTTAGCTATTGCCAATATTGGAGATTAGTCATTTCTTGATAATCCTATACTGATAATCCTAAATAAACATGTCAGCATATCATTGTAAATCTTCACACTGATTTAAGGATTGGATATTTAAACACAAGACACAATCGGCCATAAGTTGAGGGACCATCACGCTATGTTTTGAGATCAAAACTACATGTTTTGTGTAATTTTATAAATATTTTACATTAAAGATCATTTGTAATATTTTTTATTAAGAATGAACTATACAAATGAAAATGTTTATTTGTATAGTTTCAAATTTATGATTTTTATTTGTATAGTTAAAAAAATATTAATGCATAAAAAAAATGAATGCAAATGCATATATTATTTTCAGTGAGCCAATTGTTAAAAATTTACTAGCAGACCACTGATCTTAAATACATTATTGGTATGATTTCATTCCATGTGGCATTGTGTCATTTTCAATCAGGGAACAATATGGCAACATAATGTTGTACAGATGCAATCATTGTAGTCACTTAGCCCTGAAGTTTTTAAATCCAGAATTTTTGTTAAAATTCTTTTTCTAACTTACGTAAAATTTGATTTGAATAAAGTTATGAGAAACATAACTCTTATGTAAATCAAAGAATGGCTGTATATTTATATTATAAATTAAAAAATAGTTTGATTGTAGTAGAATGAATTGAAGTAGTTTAGAATTGATAACTAGATGATATAAAAATATCTTATTTTCTTTAAAGAATGAAACTTACCTAATTTGTCTTGTATCAAAATCTCTTGTTTCAGCTAAACGATAGCCTTCATCTCCAAAATATAATGATTTTCCAAGAGATAATGTACCACAACCAGTACTAAAAGAACTTCCCAAAGATTTTATCCAAAAATGATTCAGTTTATTTCCTTGATCAAATCTATCCATAAATCCAAAAGGATTAGAATGCATTGAAGTACATGTTGGACCTAAAGGATAATTAATTATTATTCTAATTTATCTTGATATTATTAAGATTCAAAATACGCTGCTCCATACTTAAACAAATATCAAAAACTAGCTCAATGAGCAGGATAATCGATAAATAAAGACTAAATTTTTCTTTTTTAACCAAAAAATAAATTTATTGTAGCACTTTCAACCCTCTGGGTCCTCTTCAGCAAATCATAAAAACAATATAAACAATAAAACATAGATTTAAAATATATTTTAAAAAACGAATAAATTCAAACAAAAACAATCGCAAAATATTAACTGTTTAAAATTCATACGCAAACCGGAAGTTTTTAAAGACATTATAACTATAAAAATATAAATTTATTATTTGAATTTTATTTTATACATTGTGTATGACTATGTATACTGATGAGGGCTTCAAAAATTAGGCCGAAAACGTTTTAATTGATAAAAAAAAACTTTTTCCTGTTACCTGAACTATAAGACTATTAAAGACTATTGATAAAAACAGAATGTGCCAAAAAGCTATAGTAGCGATTGTTTTATTTAACCATGATTAATTCTTAACTAGTATCACTGTAATGCATCTGGCCACAAGTTTCATCTATGCAATTCCATAGGTCAATAAATTATTTATCCAGTTCAAAACTCAATAATTAGAGAATTTTTTATGAGTTAAAGTTTGAGTTTATAAAAATTGATCAAGTTCAATGAGTATGAGTTCAAATTTGAGTTCACAGCCCTGTTTATGACCATATTTAAAAATGTAAAAATCATACCTTCATAACCATTATCACATATACAACCAATTGGTGTACAATCTCCATGACCTAAACAATGAAGTGGACATGGGGAACCTATGTAGACATTTCTGAGGGCAAATTTGGGTGCTGGTGGCCAGTTATAATATTCAGAAGCATCCTGGATCCAGCGAATGAGAACCTGACTATATATAAATTAAATATCATAGTTAAAAATAATTTTGACACAATTATTAAAATCCTTAAATTTTAAAAACTAGCTATTATTTTATTATACAATATAATATTATCTTTTAAAAAATTAAAAATTATATAAGAACTCATTCTATTTATATTTAATATTGATTATGGTGAATCAGCACTATATTGAGATTAGTATTGATATATTCGAATTAAACAAAACATATATTCAAATTAAATTTATTTTAAGCAATCTAAATTTTCAACTGTTAAATTTTTTAATATATGTAAAAGTACTATACATAAATTTCTGATTATAATATACTATCACATTTAAAATAACATTTGTTTACATATCATCCAAATTCTAGACACAATAATTATCATAGAAATAACGTGCTAATGGTAGAGAATACAAAGCACAATTTACTATAAAATATATTCAATCATCTTCAATTATTTAAATGATTGAAAACATTTCAGAATAAATTGCATTCTGCTTTTCTACCATTTGACTATTATATCAGTGAAAAATGTAATTTAAAAAATTATTTCAGAAACATTTAGATACATTCATCAAAAACTAAATTTATTTTTACTGCCCTTATCTTATAGTCAAAATATTGCATTCTTCTTAAGAATACAATATTTTCTTCCATAAACAAATACAATTTTTAAAAATTTTAATGATCTTTAAAATTTATTTTGATTTTATTATACTATGATTTGGTAAGATTGAATCTCAGTTTATAAATTTAATATATAAAAATAATGATATACAACTTTAAAAATATTTGCCTGGATGAATAAAATGAAAAACATATTTCATAAAGATTCATTAATCTATTCTACTAAAACCATTTTATAATATTAAACTTGTGATTAGAAAAAGAAATCTAAATCATTCTTTACTTACAAGATCAAAGTTAATGAATAAATGAGTGAAATGATAGAAATTAGTAAATATGTAATAATATACATATACATATATACCAGTATTTAATATATATATATCATATACATATATATGTATATGCAGTGGTGAGCTATGAAAATTTTAACAGAGGGCTTGCACTTTATCTTATAAAAATAAAATATCAAATTCTAATTAAATGTTTTACTTTTTACAAAAACAGAAAATACAAATAATTGTGCATGCACAAGAAAACATTTTAAAATAAAAAAATCTTTAAAATTTAAAAAAGTAACTTACTTATTGACATCTTTTAATGGAAAACTAAACAATGGGACTTTATCCCATCATCTTAATGTTAAGCAATTTGATACCCAAGAATAAATTTATTGAAAACATACAGTATTTTCCAGCACCTGTTTAAATTTTAGGTTATCTACAACATGTTTGATCAAACTTAAATGAAACCAGAAGAGAACTTAATTCTTACCCTTCCCATGTTTCAAAAACTCTTTTTGTGTTAAGCCCCTACCCGTCCATTCTGCTTCAGAAGGCATTATCGCCAGATTGTCACTATTTGAGATGTATATTCAAATACGCAAATTTGAGGAAGAGAAAGACTAATGTAAGTCAAAGTATGATTATGACACACAAGACATGTGTTTTTCTTGGAATAAATAAACTAGCAAACAAAAAGAATAAGGAGCTCACAAATTAAAGACAAATTTAACAAATAGCTCACCACTGGTGTATATTATTATTATTATTTAATGATATATTATTAAAAAATTTTTAATTATAT
>AYEL01086795.1:0-13917 GCA_000484575.1 Olivierus martensii
ATTAGCAACCTAGAACTCTTAGACGTAGTAGGTGGCATTTTGAAATAATTCGCACTCAACTTGAACAACCTAGTTCATGCCTTTAAATACAGTATTAAACGACACTTCAGCATGCAACGCATCTTATTACTTAATAATTCAGTTATTGCCAGTAAAGTTACGATCCTAATTTATTTCATTAATATTTTTTACACTATTTAATGTATAAATAAACATTAAGAGCAAAACATAGTAAACGAAATCGTGTTTTTTGCATGTAAACGCTTAAATATGCAATATTCCTTCCACTCCCCGTTGCTAATCAACTGATGGAATGGTTGCAACCCACACTGTAGCCTACAACGATCAACAACTGCAGTAATAACTCAATCAGTTTTAATTTATAAAAAGAACTTTTATAACTTTATTTTCTAAAACTATACTCAATCAGTTTTTGCATATTGTACGAAAGCTGAGCCTTTTCCGCTGATGTCAAAACCTTTCTGTCATAGACTGTACATAATGTGCCCAATGCTGACTAGACAATATTTAAATGCAATAAACATAGAGTTAAACATACATTTAAACCAAAAGATTTTTTTATTATAAAATACTTCTGGATGTTAATCTATCATCAGTAAATTGTGTGTTAATTTGTTTTCCCGAACCAGGACTTTGTTCCTTATAAAAATAATAATTTAAATATATTATCCTCTAAAAGTTGTAGGAACAATGCATGTAAGCCATATATTACCCTTTATACTTTATGCCATTTTCATGACAATGATATAAAATAAAAATAAATTTTTTATTATAGATAACTTACCTTAGAAGTCTGAATGTCTATAATTTTTAAATGGATGAATTTAACATTTTTGATTATTTCAAATTTGTTTATGACTATCAGTTGCATTATTCTGACAAAATTGTTTCAATGAACAAAAAACTGATTGATGAAAATGATATTATAATATTATACAATATTCAATTGAACACATTTTGACAAATTTTTTAAAGAAATCTTTTAAAATATTAATTATATGATGTTAGAGAGCAGACATATAATTCAAAAAAATTAATACAGTTGTTGCCAGATGTTTGTTTTAATAATAGCCATTAAATAATTTTTAATTTATTTAAATACTTTTTAAATAATTAAGTTCCAGAAATTATTGATTCTGTCATGTGGTTAATTATCAATAGTAACATTATTGATAGAAATGTTAATTAACATTATAGTATTATTAGTATTATTTATTATTATTATTATTATTATTATTATTATTAGTATTAGTATTACAGTATTATTTGGAAATTAGTATTATTTTATTTTTTAATTTGTTTTATTTCTAATTTGAATTATTAATTATTAAAGTAATTTAAAATACCTTGGCTGCCGATAATTTTTTGAATAAAGCTCTCTGAGTAATGACCAAGATATACCAGCATCATTTGAATATTGAAAAAGAACACTTTCATTTCTCTCAGAAGCATTGTTACATGTTAATGGATCACCCCCTCCAATTCTTATAAAGAATTGAACAAAATCAATAGATTCAGTATCCAAATCAGTTGTAATTAATTGACGAACACCATCCTGAAATATATTTATTGTTTTGTAATCTTTAAAAAATTTTATTATTTGTTAAAATAAAAAAACTAATAACATAAATATTTATACTTTAAAATTATTATTTCCCATTCTATTTATGATACAATTTAATAAGCAGTTCTGAACAATTACCATATCTATATTTGAATATGTCTTCCATTTTGGAATTATTAAAATTAAGAGATTAAAATGAATATGATCAAAATAACTTCAGTGACATAACCTGTGTGTTGAATGTCATAAAAATTAAATATAGCAGATTTGATTATTTGGGGTTAGATTATCTAGGTTGTGAATTAATTGGAGTTAATCCACAATCCAGATAATCAGATTTATTGGGAAAGAAAACAAGAAATTTATTTACTAAACAGATTTCTTGTTTTCTTTTCCATAAATGATAGAACATTTATATATATATAGGTATGCTATTTATATTCCCAAAGAGGATTAATTTCCCAACTACCCAGTTAATCAGAAGTCTACTGTAGTTTCATAATCTTATCATCAATATTGTGCTAATATAGTTATGATTACAGTACACTCCCGAGTATCCGGCCTAATGTGGCGGAAGGGCAGGTCGGATAACAAAAAAGCCGGATAGGCCGGAGTTCTATTGTATTTGTTCAGGTATTTCTCTTTGGTTAAGAGAAAAATGTTAAAGATCTCTCTAGATAACGGAAGTTGTTTTTGTTAAACGTCGTCTCTGTTTATCCGCCAACTCTCATTACCCATCCTTACGCGCGTTGCTCACCGCTCTTTAGGCCAACGCCTGTCAACATTGTCCTCGGGCCTGCAGGCCATACGGGCCTCACACAATGAACAACGAGCAGAACGCTGCTCTTTTCCTGTCACAACTTGTAAGGCCTGCAGGCCGTACGGGCCTCACACAATGAACAACGAGCAGAACGCTGCTCTTTTCCTGTCACAACTTGTATATTGCACACAACATGTAGGAGGATCGTAGCAGCGCCCGCTTCCAATGCCTTTGCAATGTTGCCAATGCAACGCCTTGCCTTCCTCATTTAACTAGATAAAAAAAAACTAGGCCGGATAGTACGGAGGCTGGATAGTCGTGAACCAGATACTCGGGAGTGTACTGTATTATGATACAAGTATATGTAATATACTTGTACAGTCTATGACAGAAAGGTTTTGACATCTACTGTAGGGGCTGTATTAGAGGAAACCAGATACAGAATATCTCATGAGGCTATGGCGGCTTAACCAAGCTAACCTAACATAAATATCTAGTGCATAATGGCATTAAAAATTTAATAGCTTTATCTGCAATTTCTTTAAAAACGTTCTTTCTCCGAAGCCAGATACAGAATATCTCATGAGGCTATGGCGGCTTAACCAAGCTAACTTAACATAAATATCTAGTGCAAAATGGCATTAAAAATTTAATAGCTTTATCTGCAATTTCTTTAAAAACGTTCTTTCTCCGAATCCAAAAATTTAGGAGTGTATTATTTTTCAAATCCTCCATGTTACAAGCGTGACATCAGTTTTTCATGTTGAAAAATTGCGATAGTAGCGCTTTTTTATCGTTCTTTTTGTTGTGTTTGTGTTTAGTTGTTTGCTTGGTTGTTCGAAAAACTAAAAGTTTTCTTGAATTGTAATTTAACATTGCATGCCATGGATTGAACACTATTATCACTTCCCACTACACAAACTCCAAATTAACTTATATCATTAGCGTAAAAATCATTTCGTGGGCAATTGCGCAGTATGGCGCTAAAATGGTGTACAACTTAGAATGCAGTATGGACATTTCTATGACAAATAGCTGACAAAGATAGTAATCGATATAATGGAGATATAGTTTTAATTTCTTTTTTTAATATCAGATTTATATTATTTGAATAAATTTCAAAAATAATTTATCCTTTACGTATCACCAGTGGTACCCGTACCATAGGTTTTTTTTTTTTTTACATTTGCATATTTTACGCCCCCTTTCCAATCAGGGAGATTACTAAGGGGGCGGGGCCAGTTCCAACCACGGGCTGCACCCACACCCGTGGAGGGGGACCGGATGGTGAAGGACGGGGATCACCGGGCCGGGCCCAGCACCCGGAAAAAAATCTGGGACCAGACCCGGGTCCTCCAGCGTGGTACACCAACGCGTTACCACTCGGCCATCCGGCCGCCCCGTACCATAGGTTGAGAATCGTTGCTTTAATCCTATAGAATCGATAAACCCTGCAGGATAGCATTTAATTTTTATTACACCACAAACTCCAAATAAATATTATTGCCAATAAATGGCGTTAAGCGTTAGCATTGTACTTGGCATTGTAGGGGTAATATGTGGCTTATCTGAATTTTTAACACAGCACAGTCTATCTCAATATCTATCATAATGATGCAACAATGGATGACGTCACAAAACACTATAATTTTGACATTTCGTTATGACGTAATAATGGATTATGTCGTGATGATGTCATCAACCGACAACATGGCGTCATTGAGACATCTATACTGATTAGTGTTAAAATTGTACACACAAAACCAATGGATATCAAATGCTAAATAAATGAAAAATAAATGACACCTTCAGAAAGTGGCAATTTTCGTTCTTTCTGGAAGTTCTCAACTTTTTGTATCTTCAAAATAAGAAAAGGCTATAGATGAGATTGAAATATTTTTTTATATAAGAATGTATCCATTTTTTCTTTTAACAACATAAAGTGAATTTTATTTCATGATTCAAAAATAAAGAGCCAATTATATTATTTTATTTAAGCAGCCACATTGCACCAGACATACTGTATCAGACAGTGGCCACTCTTACAGCCCCCCCACAAGCACACCAATACCTATGATGGGGTCAACAAAAAGACTGAAGGATGAGGTTCAACAGATCAGATCCAGACTCCTCTGAAAAATTGGACTGACCTCATGAAAACACTTCTTTTCACTTTGGGGGACTTGGTTTCAATTCTTGGGTCCCACCCTTTGGAAATATAATCACTGACAAAAAGTATTGCATATGATGGTATAGCTTAACAATTTCAATATTCAAACATTTTTGATATAGTAATAAAAACACCATAAACTTTGATTAATAAATATTTTATTTATCTGCTATTATACTATTTGAATCAAAATTTTTATGACAAAGTTGAAAATTAGCAAAGAACAAACATTTAAAGAAAATCTCACCTTAGAAAAAATATTGCATAATGAAAATGATAAGAGAAGTTTTTGCATATTTGTTAAACAATGCTGTTAACAGCCAACTTAGTATTAGTAGAGCCACCTTTGGCCTTAATGACAGCTTGGATACATGCAGGCATACCTTCTGCCAGTTTTTTGCAGTACACAGTGTGAATTTCTTCCCATCATGAAACAATTGTGATTGTCAGCTAATCTTTAATTATTGGTTTCTTATGATGCACAAATTTTTTTAATGTCCACTAGCAATTCTCAATAGGATTTAAATCTGAACTATTGACAAGCCATGGTTTTGTCTGAATGTTGCTGTCAGAATTGTACAATGTTCTTGATCCAACGACATGAAAAACTGCTTTCCATTCTATTTTCCAGGATGACAATGTATCAGTCATCTTGGAAAATGCAGTCAGAGTCCTCAAATTGTTCTTCAATAGTAGAAATGAAAAAAGCTTCCAGAATTTAATCTGTAAGCTTTCAAATTCAATGTTCCTCTCATGGTACATATTTTCCCCATTCCTTCTTTGATAGACATCCCCAGTTCATAATGTTGTCAGGAAATTTTTGGCTACTTAACAAATAGTCCAAGTGAAATTATTCGATCTTCTCCAGACAAATGTACCAGCATCCTGGTACATTTGTCTGAAGAAGATCACATTGCTAACATTGATTCAGGTCTTATCTGAAAAAATAAGTGTTCCATTTTTTTACAGATAAGTATTGATATGTTTTCATCCACTGGAGACATTTTCTTTTATGTTGTTTTATTGTGTAAGGCTTTGTTTTTTTCTTGTAAAATCGAAAAGTCATATTCTTTAGCAGAACTGGTACTAGACTGGACATCGCCTGACTGCAAAGCTGAAATGGGCCCCTCCAAAACAAATGGCAATTTATTTATTTATAAGAATGAAATTTTATACTAATACTTCAAAATGATGTCCATCTTGTAGTGGTGCCCATCTGCAATGTAGGCCTTACAGGTCCGCTTCTGTCAGCCCTGCCCTTTAGTCTGTTTTGCAGTTTTGTTGGAAGCATCACCTGCTTTCTTCCACTCTATTTTGATGACTCTTGAGGATTTTTTCCTCATTTTCATGGTCAGTTTTTCAAATGTCAATCTTTAATTTTGCTCATCTTGCATAGGCATCCACTTCTCAGCTTATTTGTAAGACCCACCTGATGTTTGGAAGGTTTTCCATGTCCTGTTGACTATTCCTTGATTCATTCCATTATTGTTGTGACTTCATATTGCATTTTTCCATCTCTCAACAGCTGGACTATCAACTTCCTCTTCTCAACTGACCCTCTTGCATTGTCCTGGAAAAATCTGGGATGAATGGTCACCCTACTTTATAGTTACCTACTGGAATAACTTGGAAATATCTATTCTATCAAAAATATAATCAAACATATCAATAAATTGTTGACATTGATTTTAGCAATTCAATTAAATATTATTTTTGACCTTTAGAAATAGATTTTTTATTAGATAAATTATTAATCATGCAAATAGAGTTCCAATTGTAGAGTATACAAAGTTAATCCTAAAAACATTATTTTTTATTTTAATAACACCATTTAATTCTAAAATTAAATGTATTTTATAAAAATATTAACCATAGAACAAAAGAAATAATATGATTTTAGAAATACAAAAATATGCATAATGTTTTTTTGCAATGTTTGTATGCATATACTGTATTCTTCTCTATGAGCATGAGAGTAACATTAAAAAGATTAATGTTCCTCCCTATTGTTTTGAGGCTATTTATGAGCTATTGTATATTTAATTTCTCCCAGAAATTTTGATTATATAAAAAATTACATTCAGGAAGCATACACCATGATTTCTCTACTGTTGTTTGAAATATATATACAAGCTGGATACTTCATTTCTAAACATGCATTATCTCAAATGGCCAGCAAACTAAATATTTTCCATAATGGTTATTTTATTTGAACATTAAATAAATGATTTATTTGAAAATTGATTTTGTGATTAACTTTATATCTTGTATGATTAATAAGTTATGGGATAAATAATTCACTTCTACAAGATTACAAACAGTTACACTGCCAAATTGATATAACTTCCAATACTATAAGCACTATGGCAGGAAAATAAAATTATACACACAACATAAATAAAATAAGAAATGGATTCTTATTTTATTTGCATTAATTTACGTTAATTTTATTTTCCTGCCATAGTGCTTATAGTATTGGAAGTTAATTCACTTCTGGAGATCAAAGGATAAATTTGATCAAACTATTGAAATCAGCATGCCAATAATTCTATTGGCTTGTTAGATTAACTTAATAACTTTTATAATTTCTAAGTTATGCTGTATGAATTACTTTAAAATAATCAACTTATATAAACATTATACTAATCATTATGATATCTATATATTATCAATTGATTTGAAAATTCTATCATATGATAGTTAAGCTTAATTTATAATATAAAATTCTGAAATAAATAATTTTTTGTTAAACAGTTCCAGAATTTACTGCTTTAGTTGGTATCTAACTGATATATATATATTAACTATTTTATAGCACTAATAAGCAGACCAATAAAATTCTATAAACATTTTAATACAAGAAACATTTTCGGCTTTTATATTTTTAGAATTTTATTGGTCTGCTTATTAGTGCTATAAAATAATTTTTTGTTAAATTTTATAAATGCATAAAAAGAAGCTAAGTTCTAATATTATATATTCCATTTATATGTAATTTAGATTTAAAATAAGACCAAAATGTCTAAGAGACGTTTCCAAGAGGGATTTATCTGTAACTCTCCTGGGGGAAAAAGTATCATTTCCAATTGGTATTTCACCTACTGCTATGCAAAAAATGGCTCATCCTGATGGAGAAATTGCAACTGCAAAAGGTAGTTAGTTCTATTTAAAATATTCTCTATTATCTACTTTATTACTAAGTAAAAACAAATATTCTCTATTAAAAAACAAGTACTACTTAAGTAGAATATGTCAATTATATCTTATTCATCAAATTAAACATGTAGTGAAAAATTTTTAATTTTAACATTTCACATCAGCATAATAACACAAGTTAAATATATTACATTCATAGAATACAACTATTTACTCACTTTACATCATTTAAAAGCTTTTTTTTTAAATTGTCAATTTTTTAAATCACATCAAAAATGTTTATTTTTTAATACATTACATTACCGAATAAATGTTAAAAATTTATTCATTTTTAATCATCATAGCTATTAAATAATAACAAGTCTATATTTCCCGTAAGCAACTTAACACCTAAATGTTTTAACATTTATTTGTCATTTCACTGCAATAGTTTTCCTGCTATAAAGCTTGTTTTCTGATATTTTAGCAGTAATAGCAATGAATATATATACAGTGGATTTCGCTTAATTGGGACAGCCGCATAATTGGGACAAATCTCAAAGAACAGAAACCAAACTAATAAACTAATACATAATTTAAATGCTTAATTGGGACAACTTTTCACTTAATTAGGACAGTACAGGAATTTTTAATTTTTGATATATTTTAGGGATTTTTCGAAAGTATGGCAACACTACATACAATAATACTTGTTGTGTGCTTTCTTAAAAAATTCCTTATATAAAAATTATAACAACATTTTACTGTACTGATAATTTTTCACAACTAAACCTTTCTACAAGACAATACAGACACACAATGGAGCGGGTCGTTTCTTATCATGTTATTACATACACATTGTCAACACACTGTCGCTGCACTAATATAAACATCCATTCTTTAGTAAAATTAGACACACTGTCGTCGCACTAATATAAACATCCATTCTTTAGTAAAATTATAAGTAAATATCATCGCTGATAAATAATACATAATAATACTGTATTCGACAACACTAGCATGATGGCATAACAATACTGTATTCGGCAACACTTGCGTGATGAGAATCAGTTATCTATCGTCATACTGTATTCGACAACACTAGCGTGATGAGAATCGGTTATCTGCAATACTGTATTCAGCAACACTAGTGTGATGAGAGTCAGTTATCTATTGCACTAAGTTTTCGGCAACACTAGCATGATGAGAATCAGTTATCTACACAACAATACTGTATTCGGCAACACTAGCGTGATGAGAATCAGTTATCTATATCGTGAGTCTGGCAAGTGTGCATCTACTTAACAGTCTACCGTTACTGTACCTAGCAATATTCATTTACAGTGTCATTTTTATTTAAAATTTTTAAATCTTTACCAAGATGCCAAGAAATGATTTTAACCTTTCAAGTGAAATTGCTTGGCTGGATAAAACTAAAAACCAGCCATTTAATACAAGCCATCGTAGACTCACTGAAATAAACCAAAATCTACCATAGTGCGTCTGTTACAGAAAGAAAATCAACTGCGTGAAGTGGGCATTACAGAAAGAAATTCCGAGAACATCCAAAAGAAAGCATGATGGAAAGGATCCAGAAGTCAAAGAAAAGGAACATCCAAAAGAAAGCATGATGGAAAGGATTCAGAAGTCGAAGAAGGAAACATTCAAAAGAAAGCATGATGGAAAGGATCCAGAAGTCAAAGAAGCGCATTAGTCAAAAGAAAGCGTGATGGAAAGGATTCAGAAGTCGAAGAAGCATTAGAATCAATGGATTTCTATAGTTAGCGGTGAGGCGTGAATATCAGTGGCCCAGTGTTGAAGAAGTCAGAGGAGATCGTAGTTAAAAAACTAATAATTAGGTACCTATTTTAATAAAGCTTTAAAATAGGTACCTAATTATTATTTTTTACCTATTATTTATTTATCTATGAATTACATATTTTATTTTAGAATTTATTATTATTTCGTTTAAATGGGACAAAATGGCTTAGTCCCGACATGTCCCAATTAAGCAGAATCCACGTATTAATCTTTTACAAACTTGCAGCTTTCCATACTCTTTTAACAAGGCCTTGACACACTGATCTATAAAAGAGCTGCAAGATGAGGAAATGTGAAAAATAATACTGTATAGCAAGGAATAGAGCATTGCTGCTATGCTGGGAACCTGTTGTAAGTCCTACACAGAGAAAAGAAGCAAACTCCCTGCTACACAGTGTACTATGCCAGTAAGTAAAGATCAGTATATGGCCCTAATGTACTATATACTAGTTAAAAAAATCTACATGATTTGGAAAAACTAGAACAGAGTGTTATGTATAAAAGAAACAGATGTTTACCAAATCTCAATAAAAAATAACAGCTCAAAAGATCTGTTCATAACACATACTAAACATAACTTCTGCACCTGGATCAAAGATCTCAGTAGAATGTCAGAAAAAGTAAGACTAATATAGTCCTAAGGATAAAAGCATTAAAACAAGACTTCTGGAAAGACTGGCCAACAACCAAAATAATTCAAAATAGCAGGAGAGGGGGGCATGGGACCCATTGCAGAGCACTTAACATTGCAGTGAGTGCTAAAATTACACATTATTAACCAGAATGATTTTGGTGCTGTTTCCAATGCTTAGCTTTGATCTTTAAATTATCATTAGTTCACTATCACATTTTTATGTATACAATATGAACTATTATGAAAGAGGTACTAAACACTGCCTATTTCAAGTATGGATGCAAGCTATTACAGCTACTTTTGATAGTGCACTTATTATTAGATGTTAAATTGCAGTCTTATTGCCTTCATTATTATTACACCATTTTATTTTCATTATTATTATTTTTCATCATATGAATTGCATCATGTATTATCATCAGTTTTCCATGCTGGTAACTTGACTAAGCTATAACACACTTGTTACAGTGCATTCTTTTTTTGAAAGTTATTTACTTGCTGAATATTATCATGTTGATCTTGCACAAGAGCATATATGTTCATTAGTTATTATTGTTAAGTATATCTGCCTTTTTTTCTTTTATTAATTTAATAAGCTTTATTATTAGTTTATTTGATTTATACAAATTAATAATGAACAAGCCAAACTTCTGCCAGGGGAAGTTTGGCTTGTTCATTATTAATTTGTAAAATGGTTTATCTCCTGTTTGTCAGTTGTTTATAATTGAATATGTTCATTAGTTATTATTGTTAACTATATCTGCCTTTTTTTCTTTTATTAATTTAATAAGCTTTATTATTAGTTTATTTGATTTTATCCATTATTACCCTAGTATTTTTATTTTGTCATTTTTATTTAATTGCTTTTATTACCGTGAAAAATAGTTTTTCTCTGAACATTTTTAAACCAATTCAAATAATGCACAATTCTTATTAATCAAATAACATATATTTGATTTTTATCACAAAATATAATACAGTCTTTTAACTTTACCCCCAATTTCTAATCCAGCAGTTCTAAAAATAATTAACAAATCAAGAAATTTTTCACAATTTCCTAATGTTTTTTGTAACTATACATAAAATGTAAATAAACAACCTGAGATCTCAGTTCTCTATGTCACAGTTTCTTGAAATTTTAGATTATAAGCTAAAGTAGACAAGTTGACAGTGGTTAAAAATATTCCTTAAATTCTAATAAAGTGTTTTTCTGTCTGGTACTAGATTGTTTTGTCTCTTATTACATAAGCTTATATTCATATTTAGAAGTATAATAAAATATATTAAATAAAAACTATTTATGAATTAAATATTTTTACAATAAAAATTTAAATTGTAACAATACTATATTGACATATTATCAATATATACAATAATTGTTTAGTATCAAATTCATTGATGTTCTTATGATAGCTGCAGCATCCATGGAAACTGTGGCCATATTTAGTACAATAGCAACTACATCTATTGAAGACATTGGTAAAAATTCAAATGGATTAAAATGGTTTCAACTTTATATCTACAAAGATCGAAGAATAACTGTTGATCTAATAAAAAGGGCCGAACGGAATGGTTTCAAAGCAATTGTACTTACAGTTGATACTCCAGTTTTTGGAATGCGCCTTGCAGATGCAAGAAATAAATTTTCATTACCATCAAATTTAAGGTATGCAATATACTTTCGCAAAATAATCTAACAAAATTTTCTAATAATTTATTTACAATCCAAATTATCAGAAAGCTTTTATTAAAATTTTTTAATTATAAATTTTAATAAAGCCAAGAACTACCTGTATAGACAATCATTTTTTTCTTCATCTTGTCTAAAAATTTACTCATATTTTAAATTTGTATAAAACAATTATTATATTAAATTAATATTATTCAATTTATTTTATGTACGTTTAGGCTTCTTAACACCACCTTCACTAACACTTTTAACTTTTTTTGGAGCCATAATAAAAGATAAATTTAATTAAATATGTTGTGTGCTCTCGTACAAGTAATTTTCAGGTAAAATAAACAAGACAATACTAGACAGACGACTGACACACAAAGGACAGCGTGTCCTATTACATACAATTTACAAGTAATTTTCAGGTAAAATATATAAGACAATACTAGATAGACGACTGACACACAAAGGAGAGCGTGTCCTATTACATACAATATCGGCGACGCACCGTCAGCATATTAATGTAAATATCCATTCTTTTCTAAAACTTAAAGTAAATATCACGTTGGTAAAATATAAACAACAAAATAAAAAAATAATAAAAATATCAACACTTGTTTTTTGGACTCAACCGTATCCATGTGAACTGGGAAAACTGGGTTTTTGCTGGGTTCGTGTATTCGTGAACCGAAGCATCATTCGTGAAGCAAAGCAAAATTTTTTCTTAAATGGTGTTCGTAGACCGATTTGTTTGTGGACCGAGACGTTCGTAAACCGAGGTACCACTGTATATGATAAATGATGCAGTAATATCACATGCACAATCCAAAATGTCTGCTGTCAGTGGTGACTCAACATTGTCTAATAAATCTCTCTGTGGATTCGTTTCTTAAAGAAATAGAAATTTACAAACCTCCCAGTGAATATGAACTAGTTAGTGATATCATGTAAATGGGAGTGTACTGGATGCACTAGTGCAGTGCATCCAGTACACTCCCATTTGCATGCTAGCTTCAGAATTGAATAAAATATTTAAAAAATTTAATAATTGAAGTAAAATTAATATTTAATACATATTTTGACATTTTAATCAATTTGTGTGGATGATATATATATATATCTATATAATAAAAGCATTTCCATTTACATTGTATTTGATGGGTTTTTGTGCTTAGCAAACTGACTAAAATATTTTTATAAAAATCACTTGATTGAAATAAACAATACTAATTTCTAATATTTACATTGATTAATAATATTGGATAATAAATTTCAATAGAGTTTACTGAAAATGTCTGCAAAACTTGTAAACTTAAGTAAATATTGCTGAAGCAAAAAGAGACAAATAAAAGAAAAAACTGAAAAAAGATAACAAAGTCATCAGGAGAATAAGTCACATTGTTTGATTGTATAGCTGTATTAAATACAGATATTAAACGTTTACATTTAATATGTCTATTGTAAGTAACTATTTTGTTTTTAGATTTTTTTATTAAATATGTTCTATTATGTTAACTTATAAATTGTGAAATATTGTAATAACTATAGATATTAAAACAAATTAACAATCATTATAAAAAAAATATATAAAAAATATTATATAAAATAATTAACTTACTGGCATATTCCTTCTATACATCTGCCATGACCACTGCATAAATCAGAACATTGCAATCCAATATATAAATTATCTACTGCCCAAGTATCACCTTCTTCAAAATTTGTTTGTAGGAAACGAAATCTGGTAGAACTTGACCTTGATAGATAATTGCCAAATATATTTATAAATTAATCAATGCATTAACATGTCATTATTCTAATAACATTTTAATATAAGAAAAATTTATATTATATGAAATTAAATTTCATCTAAATAGAGCATAATTTCACAACTGCATATCTCATTATTATACATTTATGTCAGCATCCATTATCAGAAATGTATTTACAACTTAAAATTTTTTATATATACAGTATATACACTGACGGAAAAATAAATCCCAACACCAAGAAAGACTTGTGTTAGATAAACAAAATTTGGTAGGCGTGTTTATACATCTGAAAGATGACATCGATTCAAATTTCGCGCTTTGCGCATAAGTGTGGCGCTAGTAGCTCCACTCGGAATTTGCAAATC
>AYEL01086796.1:0-54242 GCA_000484575.1 Olivierus martensii
GGGTTCCGATTCCGTATCACGTGATTGCCAGCTACGACGGAGAGCATGGAAGTAAGTTAACTTTTAAACTAAAATATAATACGTTAGTATATAGGAAAATAACGATAAATAAATAATAGAGTGCATAATAAAATAAAAATAGGACAGGTCCAAGTTAACTTCCTCACAACTAAACTTTCATTCATGCTACAAGTAAATCCTCAATTAGTTAACTGGCAATTCAATGTTATCATTAACCCTAATGTCACTTTTAATTCACACCATCTCAAACTTTGTTGAGGTCAGATTTCTCCTTATAAATGGCTTTCATGATAGGCTTGCATTCAAGCTCATTTACATAAAGCTATCAGGCAATTTTTATTTTTCTCCTCACAATATATTACTGGCAATCAAATCATTCACCTTTACAATCATAATAATTTAACATTTTATTTATAATGTTTACAGTTTCATCAAAAAGAAATTCTTTAACTCTATTATGAGATCCCAGTTTAACAAAGATGCTATTCAGATTAGATGGTGTCATGACATGCATTTTTGAAGGTGAAATCATCTTGTTTTTAGTTTTTACCACTAATTTTAAAAATTGAATTAGGAGTGTAAGAATCTTTACCCTCAACTAAATAAAATATCCAATAAATAAATATCTGTACCTCGGAGGCATATGACACTATGTCTAATTTTAAAATATTGGATATAGTATCATATGCCTCTGAGGTACAGATATAATAAGAAATAAGCAGAAATAAAGAAGAGGTTTGGGTTTGATTTTTCACAGATAAATCAAATGAGAGAAGAGTAATTAACAAAATGAGTATATGTAAGCATGTGGATGATAAGTTTGGAAGAAGGAACCAAATAAAGAGCAAAGAAAATATATGAATATTGAGGATGTTTGAGTTTGAGAGAATGAGTAAGAGAGATACTTATATGAAGAAAAGAATGTAGAAGAAAGTGGTATAATACACTGATGGAAATCCCTTAGTACTCTATTTGAGTGGAAAGGGTTAATCAATATTTAGCCACCAAGCTTACTATATAAAAGATATTTACTTATAATTTTACTAAAGAATGGATGTTTATATTAGTGTGGTGAGATGTGTTGACCATATGTATGTAATAGGACACAAAGAAACGACCCGCTTCATTGTGTTGGTCTGTATTGTCTTGTAAAAAGGTTTAACCTGAGAAATTACCAGTACAATAAAGTGTTGTTATAATTTTATATAAGGATTTTTTTTAAGAAAGCACACAACAAGTATTAGTGTAGTGTTGTCATATTTTCGAAAAAATCCCTAAAATATGAAAATTTCTTTTCTGCTACTGTCCCAATTAAGAGAAAAGTTGTCGCAAGTAAGCGTTTAAATTATGTATTAGTTTATTAGTTTGGTTTCCGTTCATTGATTTGGCCCAATTACGTGGCTGCCCCAATTAACCAGTGGCCCAATTAAGTGGAATCCACTGTATATAAATTCAATGCTCAAAGAAAGTAGGACTGTTTGTGAAACTGCTTCTGTTTGAGAAATGAGAAGTCTACAATGTATGAGATTGTACTTAATGATGTAAGAATGGGGTAAACCTGTAGCAGGTGAATGAGTTCATGCATTTGGAAAGTATGTTCAAGAGAAAGAATCACATTAATGATGATATCAAAGTTTGAAAGCAGTAAGAAGTGAGAGTTTATGCTTAATACAGCATTAACTTTGAGGCAGTTTGGTCAGATGTACAAAGTCATAAGTTTCAAAAACTAGCAAAAATGGACTCAATGAGAATTATGACTCTGCAATAATTCCCATAATCTGCCTGATTTTTTTTTATTTTATTTTTCTGATAGAAGATCTTCTATCAGAAAAATAACTATTCTAAATCTAAACAACCAGAATAACTATTCTAAAACTAAACAACCAGAGCTTCACAGTTGTTAAAATCATGAACAAGTATTAGAATATAAAATGACAAAAATTAATTTACATACAATTATAAATGGACTAAATACTAAAACAAATAAAGCTAACTAAAAAAATTTATTAAATCCAAAAACATACTTACAAAATGTTAATAATCTTTATTTAAAATAAAGATAAAGCAAAAATATATTAATAAAATATAACTTGTTTAATTATTAACAAAGATTCAAAAACAATAATAAGATTATCAGACAATAATCCAAATATCAAAATAATCTTAAATTAAATTAAATTACTATGCAAAGTCGCAGATTAGAACTAATGCAATAATTCCAATTATAAGCTAAACCTAACGGCTAGCGACTCTGCAAATTCAGAGTTCGGCCTGAGCTCAGGTCTTTTTCTAAGTCCTAACTTAATACTAAGTAATTATAAAACAATCTAGCAACAACGTAACGTCTAATTGACGAAACGAAACTAAATATCAGAACTTACACTGAAAGTGCCGATTAAGTGTTAGCAGTAAAAAGAACAAAAAACGATGTTAGAACTTACACTAATAAATTGAAGAGAATACTCAAACTGAAATTATTGTTATTCATCCTTTAACAATGATTAAATAATCTTTTTATATTTTCCAATAAGTTCATTAATAGTTAACGGATAGATGATTCTTAAGATTATTTAAAATATTTTTTACGTCATAGTATTCATAACAAAGTCTTTGAATTGACTATTTTAATGACGTTATAAAATTACAACAATATACTCGAAATTTAATCGCTACATTTTTGAAAACGTTTTTAATAATAAACTCTTTTAAAGATTTTATATGCATACAGATCCTGTTAAAGACTAGAGTTGCTTTTCTAGAAATAGATATAGTAACTGAATCAGTGCTATATGTAGTCATTATAGCATCATCCCAATGAAGATACGTTTCCTACGTCGTAATTTATTACTAACAACATACTTAAGATTTATTGATTTTCTTATACAGTAGCACGGATAATAAATATCCCTTAGTAAATACATTTTTTTATTTTCAAATAAATAATAAAGAGAAATAAAATATATAAATTAGATAAGTTAATGTATTCATTAAGATGCATCAATTTCGAACAAGATAAACTTGACATCGTTGAGAGGAAAGATTGAAGTTAACTGATAAAAATGAGAAACTTGTCTTTAGAATATGGGCTAAGTTAGAGCACGTATTCTGCTGTTTGAAGATATAAAGGATTAGTTCCGAGCTCAAATATTCTTCTAAAAAATAATTTAAAAACAAATAGGGCTCTAAAAATTCGGCATTGTTTGATGCGGCGTTAAATGGGATATTCCTGAATTTAGAAAGTATAAAAAGAATTCTTTTTCTTTGTATAATATAATATACAAAATATAATTATTCTTGTAAATTATACATAATTTTATTTAAAAAAATAAATAAATTTTTAAAGATAAGAAATGCTTATTATAAAAGTTTTGAAAACATAACTGCTAATATTTTTTGCAACTAAAACTTATTTAATATTTTTTCTGTAGCACATTTTTTAAAAATGAGTCATTCATTATATTTAACGCTTTGTCAGGTTTCATTACATCTATAATGCAAAATAAGAATCTAAAATATAGAATAAATCTTTTAACAGATTATTAATATAGTGAGAATAATTAGATCAATTTATTTATTAGGTTTTTGTTTAAAAGAATGAATATAAATAATTTTTTTATTTTTCACTATATAATTTTAATTCTAATGACAAATTTCGAATCGTTTTTTAAATTTGCATTATGATATAATTATCTAAACTGAAAACTTTTTATTTCATTAGTAATATTACTTTGAAGAATTGCTGGATACGCATATTATACATATTTATTAACATATTAAATTATTAATTAAAACTTTGAAATTAAAATAATTAAAAATAATTTTATCACAATGAGATTAGTTTAAATTGCACATTCATTTAGAAAAAATTTGACTTTTTATCTTATAAACAAGTGAGCTATTCTAATTTCAATCATAATTCGATTAATTGAAATCTTATGGTTCGAAATGATAAAATTTACAATTTGATTATTTTTGTCTCTTCCTATTATTTCGATCAATAAATAAATCGAAGTATTATTATTATTCAATTTTCCTTAATAATAATAATCTTACATTAATAAGTTTTACATGAACATCGAGTTATATCGAGATGATTCCACGGAAGTTCTGTTATCTGTTTATGCTCAATCACATATGACTTTCATCAATTCTAGTTATAATTCCTAGGTTAAGCTATCATTATCTGAATTTTCATGTGATCTGCGACATTTCACTACAGCGTGAATACATTATTATCTCACGTAAATGAACTATTTGTCTGACTAACTCCATGTCATATTCTGTTTAATGGTAATTCTAATATCGTTTAGTTTGGCTTCGAATATATGCATTAAGATCGTTTTGGTTTATTTAAAGAAAACATTATAATTAATTCATCATAATGAATAAAAACTAATAAATAAATATTTATATCGCAGACAAAGAATTCAATTTCGTTAAATTTTTTTGGTACCCATCTTTTTTTAATATGAGGTCTAACAAATTAATAATAATTATTGTTTACGTTAGAATAATGGAGGTAAATTTAGCCCTATGCTGCAAATCATGTAGCAGATATTTTAAATTAATATAATTTTTATTTTTGCATATGTAATATTTTATACTTATTAATATAAAATAACTAACTTGTAAGAAATAAATTTTAGTGGAATTTATTTTTACTTATCGAAGGATTTGAAAAAAGATTATTTCAAATCGAAAATATCGTATTATGATACTTTTATAAGAGTGAGTAGTTTCGCCATCATTAGAGCAAAAATAGCTGAAGTTAGTGCAGAATTCCTGTTATTTAAAAGTTGCAGGAATAAGTCGAATCTTATGAATATAAAAAAGTGTCATTAGTAAATTTAGTTACATTTAATGGAATTTTGCGAAATAAAAAGTCTGTATTCATGTTTTATTTTCTGTCACTAAATTCACTTAATATTAAACTTCTGTTAATATTAAGTGAATTTAAAACATTTTATTTAATAATTATGTAAGAATTCATTATATTTTAATAAATATACAGAAGTACAAGTTTTTCATATCAGTTTAAAAATGAGAAATTAAATATCAATGTTAAAATTATTATTATAAAGTTAATTTTCATTCATAAGTATATACACATTTTTAAATACATTTTTTAATAAATTAAATATTACTAATTAGTATTTGTCTGTACTGTATTTTATTAATAAATGATATAAATCTCATCAATATAACTGATTTAAAAAATGTATTTCTATATCTGTTTATGAAATGCCAATAATTTCTGAAATAACCGTAATCATAATTAGTATATTTAAAATATTTATCTATAAGGTGTCTACGCAATTTCACATTTTATAGGATGCTATATATATATAATGGCATTGTTTTAACCACTACAGTGCAATATAATTCTTAATATATTTTATTAATATTCTATTTATGAAATGCGAATAATTTCTGAAATAACCGTAATAATAATTAGTATATTTAAAATATTTCTCTATAAGGTGTCTACGCAATTTCACATTTTATAGAATATTATATATATAAAATGGCATTGTTTTAACCACTACAGTGCAATATAATTCTTAATATATTTTATTAATATACTTATACTTGTATATGTCGTATTTAAGATTTTACACTGAACAAAAATATTATTTTCTTGTAAGAAAACATGTACAGTATTTCCTTTCTATTTATATTTTGAAACAAATTTCCTTTTGTCTTGTTTACTTCATTTTCCAATTCCTGCAGAAGGTTAATAAGCATCAGGACTAGACTATCATCCACATTCATGTTAGGTCGATAATCAAGTGACGTCATTACACATGTGGATTAACGTTTCGGGAAAGATTGAACCCTTCCTGGAAAAAATCTGAAAGTACGGTATCTGGAATTGATCCCAGATCCTATATATTGCACTACAGCACTTTATCATATAGTCATTGCTAACAAATTCCTTTTGTATATACTAGAAAATTTCTTTTTGATATAGGCCTACAAGTTTAATTTCAGATCTATTTTGAAGAAAGAAAGATGTAAACTGAATATAAATCATTTAGCAATTAAATATTTCTGAATATTCTAAATAAATATATTCGTTGAATTTCAGTTCTTGCATGTATGTATGTATGCAAATTTTTATCGAATAATAAAATAAATAATTATAAAATTCTGCTGATAAATGTTCACGATAATAATGATGATAAATGATAGTTAATTAATATAAAGTCCATTGCATTTTTTATAATATCTGCATACAGCATGCAGTTCTAAAATGTAGATAATTACAAATTAAAAATTTAAAAATAAAAGTATTTCTCATATTATTCATTGATCTAGTTTCTTTAAATTATCTTAATTTCAGCAGATTCATTTTGACTAACTTTAGTAAATATATAACTTTACTGAAAAAAAAATTTCAATGACAAAGTTCTGTTGTAAGTTTAATTACTGTGAATATTTTCCAATTTATCGCATGAATCTATTATTATACTATATGTATTTTGTTATTAGTAAAATACGTATCTCAGGTAGAAAGTGAGAAATGAGAATAGATAACTTAAAAAGTAATTAAAGACAATTTTTTTCATTGCATTAACTAAATTTATGAAATGTTTTTTAATATAAAATTCTTTTAGGATTCATTTTAAATTTCGAAAAATATTTAATTTTAATATATTTTAGATAAGGAAATTTATAATACGAAAGAAAATCTGCGAAGAATGCTTGAATAACAAACGTGATGTTATCAGTAGTGATAACACTGAATATTTTTCTGCTGAGTCTGAGAAGAAATGATATTAGAATACTACCGAATTTAATTTTAGATATCTATATAAAAATCTAATAAATATTTGTTTAGTTATTTATAATAATAAGCTGACGCTATTGCTTCAGTTTGAAAATCGATAATATTGGGAAACCATGTACAAAATGAATCACCAACTTTTAAGGATTATAAGAATATGACATTCACTGAACTAAATTAATAATTTCTTTTATGTTTTAAAATTTTTCAAATCCAGTACAATATTGAAATAAATGACAAAATGCAGATTTATAGCATTGAAATGTCACAATGTGATGTGAAGTAAATGCCAAATGGAGAGCAGGATGCAATAATGTCATGTTGTGTCCAACAACATTTATTATATTGTAGAGTGTTTGTCTACAATATGATTTTGTTGAAGTATTTGTTCAGCAGAAAATATCAAATATTAAAAGTTTCCATTATTTCCAAATAACAAAATACCAATAACAAAATAACAAAATATTTAACAAAGTTTAAATAATAAAAAAATTAGAATCAAAACATATAACAAATTTTGCTGCAACTAACAGGTGTGGAAAGCCAACCAGAACACATATGATTGTTAGAAGTACAAATCTGATGTCTCAAATCAGTTAAAAAATAATCATCCTGTAATTTCTAAATTATCAGAACTATCTGAAAATGCTCAAAATTGTTGATCACAAATATTGGAGATTGCTATATTTCCATTTAATATTAACTAATGTTATGTGCATTAGCAGCAACAATATTCAATCATTAAAAAAATCAATCTATATATTCTCAATCTTATTTGTAAAGTACCCAGTAAATTAATATTTTTAAATTTATTTAAATAAGGGCATTCACATATATCTGCATATTTTTAATAATATATCTGCAAAGAAATAGACATTTAAAAAAAATAAATATGACAGTTCCAACCACTACTATAAATGCAATACTAGTGCAAAGAGAATGTAATACAACCAATTTATATATTTTCAATAATATTTGTGCAGTATCCAATATTTAAATACCTATAAAATATTTAATTTATATATCCATACATATCCCACATATTTTTAACAAAAAAAAATTAAAAGAATTAGTAATATAATGATCTTTGTTAGGAATAAATATGGTAAATCATTCAGCTAGCACAATGGCACAACAGCAATACAATGCAACTAAGCTACCACATTAATAGGGAGAAATCTTATGATCTTACAATAAATTTTTTGATCTTTGATTATCCTGTGTATAAAACAATCTTTCTTCAAAAATTTCTCAGCTTATACATGATTTTATACAATAATCCATAAATTTTAGGCATTTCTAACTTGCAACCAAACCTGACTTACAATGAAGTTCAATTCAAACTTCACCTTTGTAAGAAAGATTTGTTCAAAAACCAGAAATACCCAAAATTTATGAATTTCTCCCTATAAATGTATGAACATTAATAGGGAGAAATCCATAGTTTTGTGTTCTTTATGTTTATTAAGATAATGTATAAACATTATCTTAATAAACATAAAGAATACAAAACAACAAGAATCAGACATAAAAAAAAATGCTTTCCATATATCTGATCATTGGGTCAAGGATTCAAACCTATGGAATTGCATTGACTAATCACAGAATTTACTGATTATATCACTGTCATAAATAAAAATAGCCATAAGTCAAGGTGGTTGTAAGTCAAGGATTAACTATATAAAAATTTTTAAACTTTACATATCACTATATATAATAACAAAATTACTGTTTTGATTTAATAAGCTTCTATTAGAAAATAATATATTTTATAAATTTTAATAGAACAATACATTATTCCATTAACATAATATTCAATATATAATTAAAATAATTACAGGATATGGCAGATAAAGAAGTTGCAGATAAAAAGCAGATAAAGTATTATGTATAGCACATAAATCTTGTACATACATATAATTTGGTAAGTAAATCTCATTCTTCACTAATAATCATACTGATAATATCACATGTACTCTACCTATATTGTTTAATACATACATATATGTTACATAATATTTATAAAATGTAACTCATCTTAATGCAAAAATATTAAAAAATATTGAAATATGATTAAACTTTTTATTCTTGTTTAGAGTTAATATATTTTTATATAAATAATACCAATAGAAACTAATAGCACTTATAGCAGTAAATAAACAGTTTTTATTCAATCAACAAAAACGTTTTTGGTATAATCATATACCTTCTTCAGTTGCTCAGGATAAATATAGAATCAGAGAACATTTAAATAAATTTTTGAAAATTTATTTACAAAAATTTATTTAAATGTTCTCTGATTCTATATTTCAGAGAACATTTAAATAAATTTTTTTTTAATAATCAGAGAACATTTAAATAAATTTTTGAAAATTTATTTACAAAAATTTATTGAAATGTTCTCTGATTCTATATTTATCCTGAGCAACTGAAGAAGGTATATGATTATACCAAAAACGTTTTTGTTGATTGAATAAAAACTGTTTATTTACTGCTATAAGTGCTATTAGTTTCTATTGGTTTTATATGAGAAAAAGGCAGTTATTTTGAAAGTTTGAAAACTGTTATATAAATAATTCCATACTTTTTATTTTTTTGTTTTGTTTTTTACTTTATTTTTAATTTTGATAAATGAATAGAGTAGCATTTCCTAATCAGTGTGCTACAGCACTTTAGATTTTAGATTGCCGTGAAATCAATTAAAAGTGCTGTGAGATATTTTGGGGATAAAAGTATATTTTAAATCTTAAAATGTATTTTTATCCCCAAAATATCTCATGGAATCCCTGGCCAATCTCATGCCACAGTGGTTGGCAAATACTGGAATAGTGCCATAGGCATCCTAGACATTTACTTAGGATGCTGACTAAATGGAGCTGTCATGACCTCATGTTGGTACTTTTAATTTTATTATTATAAAATACAATTTTCCATTTAATTTTTTCGTGAAAATCTAAAATAAACCAGAAAATATCTAGAAAGATTAAAATAAGGTTTTTCATTTAAAATCTACTTAACATTTCTCCACTTTACACTGCCAAACAAACTCATAAAGTTCACAAACAGTATTATGGCAGGAACACTATTCACATGTGCAATTAACTTTGCATGTGTGAATAGTGTTTTTTTGCTTTTTTCATGTGTGAATAGTGTTTTTTAGCTTCTAAAAAGTTGCATGTGCAACTTTTTAGAAGCTAAAAATGGAAAGCACGTGCAACTTTTTAGAAAAGTTGCATGTGCAACTTTTTAGAAGCTAAAAATGGAAAGCACTTCTAAAAAGTTGCATGTGCAACTTTTTAGAAGTGCTTTCCATTTTTTACAAAAATCCTCCTCAACTATACTTGAAATTTTTAAAAAACTTACAGATTCCTTTTTGGAATACTAATGAACGCGTAGAAACACGAAAATAAACAATTAAGTACATATGTACTAAACTAATTACATAATATAAACATTAATTATAAATGGGTACATAGTTTTTTAACAATATTACTAAATTATGATTAAAATAAGATGTTTAACACTTGAATAACAAAATAACAACAAAATTACAAAAGCTTCAATGCGAATAGTTTACTAACATTAACCCATTCCCCTTAGTTCAAGCACCACTGCCATGCATTTAAAAAAACTATTTATATCACAGTACAAATATATCCCACTAAAATATATTAATTAGAACCAGAAAATGTGTGTTAAATGAAAGTACAATAAATGAGTATGGGAATTACATTATAAAGGCTTAGATAGTTCCAGACTAAAAGTTAATATGAATACCTAAGCATAATTTGTGACGAATCCAATATTTTTAACTGTTTCATCTGTATTTTACTTTCATTTTAATTATTATTTAATTTTCAATATTAAATAATAATTACAAAATAAAATAATTAAATTTAATATTATATTTCACATTTGTTTGATTTAACATCAAACATATATCAATCATCTTTCTCATTAATATAATATTAACTCAACCAAATAATATTTCTGCCAAATTAACATGCAAATAAGATTAATTGCTTGAAATCAATTAAAGCACTAAATGTAGGAGATGAAAAAGCAATTTATTTGGAGAACGTTTTTGGCTATTCAATAGCCATCATCATAGGAGATATAGTACCATTAGATCAATGTTATGTGATTGTTTTTTCCTCTCTCTCCCTCCTCTTCTTTGAGTACATACATCCCATTCTTTCATGAGAAAATGGGTATAATATTATTGAATATTGTTTTACAAAAATTAATAAAATTAATTAAGAAACAAACATTCAAACAACAAATTATGCTATTTAAATAATTGATTATTTAGTTATCTCTCCTTTTTATATAAGCAGCTATGTCATATATTGAAAACATTTTTTAACAAAATGAATTTTAATTCTCCTGTCATATTAAAAGTTATGCATCTTAGTGTTTAAAAAATTTTAACTATTACCAGAGATCCTAATTTTGTCACTATTTAGATTCTAAGTTATTTTATTCTATTAGTAATATGTTTTCCATATTCAATGCATTTATTGAAATTTTTCTGGATTTTATTTATTCTAATTATTATTTATACTTAATTGTTAATTTTGTGATGGAAATTTTTCAACCAGAATCTAAAAGGCTTAAATTTCTTATTAAAAATTTTTTTCGATTATTTTATTATTAATATGCAAAATTTTGAATTTTATATATAATAAACTGTAAGAAATTTTAAATTTTGTTTAGTTGTTTCTGCATAGAGTGTTTGGCTACAGAGGAGTCACGCTATTCCCTTGGATTGCAAGAGTTTATGATAGAGATGTAATTAAGAAGCACAATAAGTAAGAATGATATAGTAAATTTTATAGTTTATTGAATGTAATTAAAAATTTAAATGTATAATATTTATTGAAAATTTCCAAAATTTATATTAAAAAAATGCATAAACTTCAAAAATCTCTCTTCAATTTATTATTTTTTTCAGAAATAATGAAGATACTAGTTCTGGGTTTAACCATGTAGGAAGAGAAGTTAGAGGTCATACTCATTGTTATTATCAAGTTTTGATTGATACTAGAGATTGTCCTTTTGTGGTATGATTATTACAAATGTTTATATTGAGTGGGCTCACACTTGACAATCATAAACAGAATTTGAAATGAAATTAGTGAATGTACTCTGGATGTATTAGCAATCATGAACAAGCACTTCCAAATGTGATTCATCATTTGTTTAGATATCAAAAGGAATTGTTTACTCCAGATTATTCATGTTAGTATAATTAAGATATGAATTAGCCTATTATTAGTCTATCACTTATTATTAGGAATAATGATTGATTTGATGATAATTTTTATCATGCATTGAAAGAGTTGAAGTATTTTCCAATTTGTGGAGCACAAAATGCACTGTAAGTTAGAGAAGAAAATATAGTTACCTGGATTATTTTTGTTTCAAACTTTAATTGTACCAAATGTCACTGTGAGTAGGAGATAAATTTATCCTTTATCTGACTCAAGTCAGTAGAAACAACTAAAGCATCTTTCTTTCTTTTCTTTGGTATCCTATTACAATTTGTTTTTAGGATCTTTTAACCTTTTCTCATGCTATATTATTTTCTCATTTCATCCTTTATTCTTCTAAATCTATGACTATTGACCCTTATTTTATTTCAATTAGAATAATAATATCACTCAAGAAGATGTGAAAACATAATGCAATTTTGGAGTATATATTAGTTTCTTAAATTTTTTCAGACATTATTGTGAAATCTCTAAAATCTTTTCTCCTAAATTATGTTTTTCTTCATATATTATAAAACATCAGTCTCAAACTCATTCTCCTCAAAGAGTCACTTTAGACATCTTTAGTTGGTTGGAGGGCTGTAAAAATTATAAACAATTCGTAAATTATGATAGAATTTTTTTCAGTATAAAACTCACTTCTGATTCAAAATTTATTATGCTTTACTGAATTTCAATACAGTATATTAAAAACACTAACGTTTAGTAATCTTCAAATATTTCATGAAAAAAAAAAATGATTTTTTTTCTGAATATTTTCTATATGATTTTGTTATAATATTTATAAATACAATGCAGGCAATAAAAAAGAGACAGTTCAGGCCATGAGTTTGAGACTGCTGCTATAAAGCAATTTAACCAGGGGAATAACTACAAACTAAATATCCTAAGTCAAATTAACCCCTAGAATAATAAATTAGAATTAAAGTGTAATTTTAATAATTATTTTTAAATCAAAGCTACAGTGTCACTATCTGTTGAATTAATAATTAATTAATTTTTAAATTTGTTATAAAGTGGCACCTTCTAGTAATTAACAATTATATTATAATTTAAACTAATATTTAGAAATAAAATTAGTTTAAATTATAGTATAATTATTATTTACTAAATGGCACCACCACAGTCCAAATATAAAAATTATTAACTCAACAGATGGTAGCACCATAACATTAATTTAAAAATAATTATTAAAATCACACTTTAATTCTAATTTATTATTCTAGGGATTAATTTGACTTTAGGATATTTAGTTTTTAATTTTTCTTCATTTTATTTCTTACATTATTTTTGAATAACATATATATTATTATAAAATCAACATTTAAAATAACAGATTTCTTTTTATATTATTTCAAATAAAAATAAATTTTCAGAAAATAAAAAAAAAGAATGTGAACAAAACAATTAAGCCTGCAAACATCTTAGATATAATTCTTGCTTGTTCATTTGTGTTACTTCATTCGTGTTCATTCTGCAAATTATCTGTATCTAGTCTAATATATATTAATATATACAGTATATATGCTTATATATATATCTATTTAGAGAACTCAAACGGAAGCTGTGACTTTTCTGGGAAATCAAGATAATAGTCGATCTTTATATGCCATTCCAGGTAATTTTATATTCTATTGAATTTTTTTTTAATTTTGATAAAAATTTAAAACAAAATTATTTGAATCTCCAAATGCTTTAATAAAATCAAATGCCTATATCTAATGATAGAACTGTACACAACATAAATACATTCCTTTTGTATAATTCTTGAATTATAAGAATTTATGTATATTTAAAATACATTTGAAGTTTGTAAGTGTTTTCTCAATCAATATAATAAATTGATTAAGAAACTTAACATTTAGCAAAAATTTGTAAAACATCAAAGTCCTGATATGTAAACTTGGAAATATTATAATTTGTCAGTACAACAGAAAGAGGCAATACCAATTGAAATGTGTATTTACTTTATAAAGATATAAAAATTTTTATCCATTTAACATGAAAAAACCTTTAAGATCATTTTACTACAAAATATTTCAGAAGTATATGTCATTTGTTATTACCTTAAAAATATCAGACACTTCTTAAAGCTTGAGAATTATTGTGATTAAGAAAAATAATTTATTTTTCTTAATCACAATAATGATATTTTTAAGGAGGATATTGTCTCTTCTATTATATATAGCTCCAAGATTATAAAAGGACCAGGATTGAATCTAGGTTTTAAATTGATGTATTGAATTAGATTTGTGATATCTGTTGTCAAGACAATCTATTTGTCTTGCCAACAAATATCACATATCTAATGAGCTGCAAATTATTTACAATTTAGATACGAATATGTTGATGACATAAGAGTAACATAATATAACTGTAGAGATGAATTTGCTAACTTTGATTAATAAATTTGATCTGGGACAATGATATAACACAAAATAATTTAACATAAAATGATGTAAGTTGGGAATTTCCATATTTTCAGCAATAACAAAAAATATCACAATATTTTTGGATTCTATGATTTATTCTAGTTATTACTTCTTGAACCAAAATAGTATTCCAAACTTAAATCTTTTATTTATTAAAGAATCTAATGCAATGGTCTCAGACTTATAGCCTGTGGATTGCATATAACCTGTTAGCCCTCCTCATATTTATTATGATCAGAAGAGTATATAAAAAGATAATCAGAAAAAATAAAAATTGTCTTTCAAAAAACTGTAAATAACTGTTTACAGTTTTTTGGATGGATGGCCACATGATAGAGCTGTGGCTTACCACTCTGGAGGGGATTTTCAGGAGGGGTCTGGGCCCGGCCCATTGAACCCCATTCTTCAACCATCTGGTTGATTTCATTATGGGTGTTGGCCAGCATGTGATGGGCTCTGTAAGTGGCCGCTTCCAAATACAGTATATCCCTCATGAGATGTGGCAGCTTAACCTACCTAACTTAACTATTTACAATTTTATTTTCTTAAAATGATATTCCTCAATTACATGATTATTTGATTCTAAACAAGCCAAACTTAGGCTAAGGTAAAAATTTAGGCTAAGGTAGCCTAAATTTAAATTATTAATTATTAATCCGATAGATGGTGGCACCGTAGCTTAAATTTAAAAATAATTATTAATTTGGCAGTTAATACAAAAAATAACCACTGGGGGAAGTTTGGCTTGTTTAGAATCATTGGAATCGTGTAAATCCCCTAGAAGAATGAAGATTAAGATTTGTTACATGATTATTATAATCATGTAAAAGTCTTTCTCTTTCCCATAAATCATTAATTTTAAATCCAGCTCTCAACTATCCAAAGATGTCTAAAGCAGTTCTTTGAACATAATTGGTTTGAGACCACTGATCTAATACAATTAAATTCAAGCAAACATTTGAAAATCAGACATGCATTTTCATTGCCATTGCTAAAATATTTCAGATTTCAGGAACAATTTTCATTATTTTCAACTTTACAATCCCTATTGTCATCATGCCTATGTTGCTAAATTTTCATGTTAGCATGTCTTCTGATTGATACATAATTAAAATCAATAATTGTTATAATTGTCTGCCACTATCAAATTTAACCTGTTTAGCAATTTTTATGAAAAATATGACTTCTAATATTAGTATTTTACCATCATAAATCTAAACAGTATTTTTATTAATTCAAATCTGTTATAGGTTTGGATTATGTAGCTCATGAAGATATTTTACCATATACAAGTACTGAAAAACTTCCTATACACCATGAACTTTTTGATAAATTTTTAGCATATGATTCTGAAAAAGGTATTAAAATTTTTTTGAATTAAAATAGGATTATAAAAATTGTTCATTTAAAATATAATAATATTTAATTATCTAATAGATCCTCCATTTAGTGCTAGAGAAACATTAAGGGCCTGGCAGGAAAAAAATCATCCTTGGCTTGAACTCTCGGATGTTCATAAAGAAACCACTGAAAACATTAGAGTCACTGTGATACCATTTTATATGGGAAAAAGGGTAAAATTTTTAAAATTACAATTTGAGTTTATTAATTTAATTTATAAAATTATTATAATTAACTTTCTATAAATAATTTTAGATTGCACAAAATACAATAGTTTATTGGGTAAGTGAAATATTTAAAATTGCGTAATTTTGTATTTAAGTGTTTAATTTATTTAGAAAAATAATTCAATTATATGCTAGTGGAGATATTGCATTAGATTGGAAAACCTAGGTGATTATGTTGTACAGTTGCGAGAAAGACACTGGAGGATTTTTAGTCTTTCTGGTTCTTTAGAAACAGTTAGAGGAAGAGGTGTAGTTGGCCAGGTAATATCAAAAGTATATTTTTGTTTTAATACAAAATAGATGAAAACATTTTTAGAAAATTAATTTGCATTTAGGAACCTATTCTATCTAAAGTACAACCTGCATTCCAATATAGTAGTCATGTAAGTTTACAGTCACAATGTGGACATATGTGGTAAGTATAATTTTTTTGAATAGAAATTTGTTTAGATCAGCATTTCTCAAACTATGGGTCACGACTCCAAATGGGGTCGCGAAGCGAAATGCTGGGGTCACAAAAATTAAATTCAAACACTTGAATTTCTCAGATTAAGGAAACCGAAATCCGTTTATCTGCTTATGTAAATAACAAACTATAATTCTCCTAAACTACGCTTAACAGGAGAGAGGAAGGAGGGAGGAAAAATTCATTTTTCGTTGCAAGATCTCCACTTATCCAAAACTAATTGTGTACCTGATAATTTATACGAATTATTAAAGCCGAAACATAATAATTATATAGGATTAAACCAGAATTTAAATGAGTCGATTTTGAATATCTATCATTCCACAGAACAAAACTTGTAAGGAAGAACAGAATAAAAAAAGATAAAAAAAATTCTGCAGAGCATGTCAACCGAAAGATAACGTATCTCTTATATCATTCCTACCATAAGAAATTCTTCATAAAATTTCCAATGGGAAATTTCCGAAATAAGCTTTGTATAAGTCAACCAAAAATATCTCTCTTAAAGTATCTACTTTAATATTAAGATAGTCCTTAATATATAAATAACTGATTAAAATTCAATTTAAAACAGTCACCATTTATTTAATCGTTTTAATTCGATTAGCCTTAAAGAAAAACTTTTACACAATCCCCTCGAATATTCAATTAACCGTGACAAAAAAAAGCCTACATTTTTTTTTTTTTAAATATTTGTTAAGAATTAATTTTCTGAAATCTTTTCGTATTCTTTTATAAACAATGTTTAAAAAAATTTTATTTATTTATTTAAATTATAGAGAATGAATAAATTTTTTAAATATCGAAACTGTTCTGCGAGTTCTGACTTTTGAGAAAAAGAGGGGAAAAAAGAAAATTATTAGTAAAAAAAGAAGAAAAAAAAAAGGGATTTTGTTGTTGTTACTTCTTAAAACCAATAAAGTAATCCGCTGTACGGTAAAAATTAGCATATTTTCTTATAAGAAATGCATTCAATCTATAAAACATGCGAAGAATTCATATTTCTAAACAGTATATTTGGTTATGAGTAAAAAACCTCAAAAAAAAAATAATAATAATAAAAATCTTTCTCAACGTTGCCGGATTTACATTTCATACGCATAAAACTTTTTGTTTCTTTCAAATACCGAATAAATACCTTCTTTTAATTTTTCCTTTTCTGTCTGTACATATATATATATATATATAATAAAATCAGCTCGAATATATTTGCATCAGGTAATGGTTAAGTTTTTCTGAAAAAAGTTCTGAGACGAATTTATTTTATTTTCCTCTTCTCGTTAAAGTTCGGATAACACTTATTTAATAAAAATACACAAGCCGACTAGTGCCGTCTTCAAATTTCAACTTTATGCATATGTAATACGAATATCGGCTCAAAATACGATCCTTCATTCTATAAACTAATTAAACTTGACTAAATAAAAAAAATTCGAGTAATTAATCATAAAAAATTTTATTTAACACATATAAATAAACGCACATGATTTAAATCAAAAATTTGTGATATAATTTATGTTGCTCATTAAATTATTTCATTTTTTACCAGCTGATAATTACACCACCATACCATATTACTTCTATGAATTATTTAGCATCATTTTTCAGTCTAAAGAAGTTATAATGATATTTTAATAATTTAATGAATATGCTATAAAAAATATAATGCTTCTCTGGCTGACGTTTAAAACATTCAATAAAATAATTTCTTTCAAGTTTAGGTAGTGTATTCTAGAGCAGCGTTTCTCAAACTATGGGTCGCGAAGCGAAATGCTAGGGTCGCAAAAATTAAATTCAAATACTTGAATTTCAGTTTTTATGTAATTTCACAAACGTCCAATATTTAACGTATGACAACATATGTAGCTGTGGTTGGTTGATTGTGTTCATCTTAACAAGTGTGTAAATGACTTAATGTAGTTGGTTGATTGTGTTCATCTTAATAAGTGTATAAATGATTTATATACTTGTATTGGCTGATTGTGTTCATCTTAATAAGTGTATAAATGATGTAGTGATTGGTTGATTGTGTTCATCTTAATAAGTGTGTAAATGACTTATATACTTTTGCTGATTGTGTTCATCTTAATAAGTGTGTAAATGATTTATGTACTTGTTTATGAATTTTCAGTGTAGTTGTTTGATTGTGTTCATCTTAATAAGTGTGTAAATGATTTATGTACTTGTATGGTTGTGTTCATCTTAATAAGTGTGTAAATGACTTATATACTTGTACGTTATTGTTCATCTTAATAAGTGTGTAAATGATTTATGTACTTGTATGTTTTTTGATTGTGTTCATTTTAATTAAGTGTGTAAATGATTTATATACCTGTATGTTTTATTTCATATTTAAATATGTGTATAAATGATTTATGTATTTGTATGTTTTATTTCATATTTAATACCTGGGATCGGGAAAAATGTCATAATGAAAAATGGGGTCATGAATGAAAAAAGTTGGCAAAAAATGTCGTAATGAAAAATGGGGTGATGAATGAAAAAAGTTTGAGAGCTAGTAATGAAAAATGGGGTCATGAATGAAAAAAGTTTGAGAAGCGCTCGTAATAAAAAATGGGGTCACGAAAAATCTCATAATGAAAAATGGGGTCGTGAATGAAATGGGGTCATGCATGAAAAAAGTTTGAGAAGCGCTGATCTAGCAGAGCTAGTAATGAAAAATGGGGTCATGAATGAAAAAAGTTTGAGAAGCGCTCGTAATAAAAAATGGGGTCACGAAAAATCTCATAATGAAAAATGGGGTCGTGAATTAGGGTCGCGAAAAATCTCGTAATGAAAAATGGGGTCGTGAAGGAAAAAAGTTTGACCTGGGGTTGCGAAAAATCTCATAATGAAAAATGGGGTCGTGAATGAAAATATTTAATACTTGGGGTCGTGAAAAATCTCGTAATGAAAAATGGGGTCATGAATGAAAAAGGGTTGCGAAAAATCTCGTAATGAAAAATGGGGTCGTGAATGAAAAATGTTTGAGAAATGTTGGTATAGACAATAAATCGGCGAGTGCGTATTTCGTTCGCCATGAAAATTCTAGAGTAATGGTTAAGTGATAAACATCGATCGAATACAATGAGTATTTCATAGGCAAGCACTTTCTAATAATAGTCAACAACTTAAGATGTGTATCTGGTTACCATTATTGTTAAGTGGTATACTATTCAATAAATATGAATAATGTTCACTTTTAATTAAATTATAAGAACAAAACTTTCAAATTATTATTATTATTCAGTTGCTGATGTTATGCGTTTCTATATTAATTCATGACCGTCCACAAGCAATCACCGTTTTGCAGTCGTGGTGTGGTTCTGTTGTGGTATGTGCAAGTTCAGCCTTAATTGCTATCTCATTACTCGTCCTTGCTCACTCCACACACCGCAAGTAGGCCTGTTAATACCGTTCGCAGGTCGCACACCTAGTTTAATTACTATCTTTTTTTACGGAAAATTAATATTAGAAATTCAGTTTTCTAATTTTAATAAAATTAGAAAATAAATACAGGAAAATTATTCTCTCTGAAATAAATACAGGAAAATTAAAATTTGTTATTTAATTTCTTGTGAAGTAACTTAAAATTAAAAAAATACTTAATATATTATCTCAAAACAAAAATAAGTCAATGATCTTTATTTCAAAATGTGAACAAATTCTGTAACAACACCTAAACATTTGAATAAGAATATTATAACAACGCAAATTGTTTACTTTGTCTTTTTTAACGATTAAAGCAAGGTTGTCCAATTATAATGAACCCGAGGGCCATAGTCATGTTTATTAAAGATATGGAGGGCCGCAGTTATAAAAAGGGGATGGGCTTTGGTACTTATACGGTATTGTCTCAACAAACGGATTTCCAGTTAACAAACCTCGTTACAAAATTATATTTACCAGATTGAATCCAATAAACATGTTAACAAAAAGTTATAAAATAATCGAAATATCGAATTTCCTCTATTAAAATGGTTGATGAACCAAACTGAGTTAAAACTTTTCGCATTCAGTAATAATTATCCATAAAACTTGAAATCGCTTTAACTTATTTGAATATCAAAAAAATCTTTCTCCAAAATTACTTAGTTAAAGTTTTCTTTGCATCGTGTAGTAGACTATATTGAAAATTCCGAGTGCTTCGTGTTTATCAATCGGAAAGAAAAACATCGATTTATATTCTGATAGTTTAACATTTTCATAATCTTATCGTATAAATCGTAAAAAAAATATATGTACTCGACATTTTAATAATTTTGAAATTCAAACTAAACGAAAAAAACATAAAATTTTTACACAAGTAATATTATTTAATAACAGTGGTAATTCGAAATCCGTTAACTATTCGTTATTAATTAAACTGTTCGCTTATACGTGCAAATAATTATCATCAAACAATGATAATTATTTGCACATAAGAGCAAAAAAGTATGTTTTCCTTGCCCATTAAACGCTTCCAAAATTATTTCATTATCAAATTTGGTATGTTGGCTCCTATCGTTCTTCCAAGTAACGAAGTTAAAAATCTTATCAAGTACCGTAAACTGGGGTGACTTAGGCCCATTAGGGTAGGCGGGCAGTAGTATTATAAGGGCTGGATATTTACATCCATTCCTGTTATAGCTAGCCGCAAAATATGTAAAAGAAGAATCTTTAAGGCAGATTCTGAATCAATTGTTAACTATTTTCATGTTAGAAAATGCACTTTCATACAAATAAGTACTACCAAACATTGATATAACTTTTTGACCAAAATCACAAAAGTTAGGAAAACGTTCGTTAAGCAAAGCAGTTTACCCATGTGATTTGTTATCAAAAAGTCAGTTTCCCACCGCTACTAATATACTCGGTTTTTATTTTCTATTTTACGTTTTTTCTCACTCATTTCACAAATGCAACGAATTCGTGGTAAAATAAAAATTAAAACGTAAAATAAAATAAAATTAAACAGCAAAATAAAATTAAAACAGAATCTCACAACAATGTCACACAATCACTGAAATGGTGTGTGTTTTAAAAAACTAAAATACAGTCATAGTTCAAAACTTTAAACTGAAATAGCTAAAACTAAAATTGATGTGATTGAAAGTCTTATAAAAATGTGATGTCATCGATAGCTTGTTGATCATCAAATAATTACTAATAATTAAGAACAATTAATTAGTTGAATTAATATAATTCAATTTTAGGATTCTTTTTATTAATCTCTTAAAAAAAGTAGTAAATAAAAGTGGAAAAAAACATTAAAAAGTAATATTATATCACAAATCGTGAAAGCTTCGCGGGCCACACAAAATGGTTTGGCGGGCCGCCTTTTGGACAGCCCTGGTATAGACAAAGTTTTCATGTTTTTAAAACAAAAATACATCGAATATAAGTATTAAAGTTTTATAGTTTAATTATATCAAAATCAATAAAATATCATGTTAATATATATAAGGCCTAAGCCTAAATTGGCTTAACCATATAATTCGAATGCCAAGCATTTATAATAACTGATATTCAGAGCTTATAACATATTTGCTATTATATAAGCAAGTAGCAGTTTATAAATGTTCAGAATTGTTTATTATTGTTTTTTTATTTGTTGAATAATTATTAATTTTAAATTACACTCATATGATAATCTAAACTATAAAGTTTAGAATCTAAACTTTATAGTTTTTACATGACAATCATTGGTATACCCAATCATTGGAAGTAGGGCTTATTTTTGACCAGAATATGCATTAAGTTCCCAGCATTTATGTTTGTTTACAAAAAGTGTATTAATTCAACGTTTTTTATTTCAGAATTATCATGTAAAAAAACCTTTGATGATATAGGAAAAAATCTAGACAGTGTGTCTTGATTTAAACAACCAGCAGATCTTTTAAGACCAATCTGTTTCCATTTGTCAAGCCAATCAATAAATTTGGATAAAAATTCTAATCTTACAATTTTTAAAGGATTTTGAAAATCATCTTTGCGGTGTTTTCACATTGACAATATGCCACCAGATTAAACTAATTTAAAAAAATTGAAAAGTGCCTTGATAAAATGGCAAGAATTTAGAAATTAGAATTTAGAATTTAGAAAAGTGCCTTGATAAAATGGCAAGAATGGCATAGAATTTAGTGCTTTTAACGTTAGTCCATAACCATGCTTTATCAGTTTGTCTGTTTCAAGTGTATGTAATTTTTTTAAACGTGCAAATGAAACAACTTGGACTTCTTCATTTTTAGCATCAAATGATGGAAAATAAAATGTCTGAAATGCAATGGTTTGATTGATCCAGTTATTTCTGATACATTTAAAAATGAGCACTGGATCTATTATGAAGAACGGTACTGTAAACGAACGGTAACATATTATGGTTCTATAGATTGTGAAGAATCAGCAGGATTTGGATACACAATACTCAGCTTTGATGGTGAAGTAAAATATGATATACATTTTCTGTTTATGGCATTATTGTCAGTTACCACCCCAGCAATATTATAACAATTTTTTTCCATTCCCATTATGATTTTTTTTTTAAATTTCATCAGTGTTTCAGCTGTGAAGGTTTTCCTGGGAGTACAGTATGTGAACTACATCTTTAATTGATGAAAGTATACTTTGAATCATGAAAACATGAGCAGTGATCACTTGGGTTTTCACAACAATCATGATGTGGCAACAAGTGACCCTCCTTTATAATCTAAAAAGGGCTTTAAATATATTTCATCAAACATCAATGTCACTGCTTTTTCTTCAGCTGTGTATAGTAATCTTTGGTTAGGTTAGGTTAGTTTTATTACGCCGCCATATCCTCATGGGATATTCTTTATCTGGCGGCGGCCATTTATAGCTCCCATCACAGGCTGGCCAGCACCCATGATGGGGTCAACCGGAGTAATCTTTGGCATACGACAAAAAGTTGCTATCTATATTTTCTATAAAGGTTGAATACTCATGTTTTTAGAACATAATCTGTGAATGGTGCTTGGATGGGAAAGAAAAAATTGGTTACAGTTTTAGATAAATTTATAGGCATGTAGTGATATAGAAAAAAGTGATGACATAAGAGTTTCAGTAGAATATCTGATAGCATTCTTTTTACAATTTAAGTGTGATAACTGTTCCCTAAGAAACTCCAGAACCTTTTTAGTGGTCTGGTAACTTTTTCTCAAGTAATTCTAACATATCTTGTATAACAAATTTTTGTTGAAAGGTTATTTTGGTCAAGCTTGTGTAAAAACATGTCAAGATAAATTAACAAAATACTTGAATTTTTTGTGCTTTAGAATTATGTACTTATTAATGATAAAAAAATAAAAACCAGTGAGTCAAATACTCAAACAGTATTTATTTTAACTATATATATATACACACAATACATTCATTTGTACATGCTATTAATTTGGCACAGTATAATTGATGAACTAAATTTGAAATATTTATTCTATATTTCAAAATCAAAATCTCTTAAATATTTTACAAGATTTTTTAATTATAAAAAATTATGATCTTCAGATGCTTTCTTCATAACTGTGTCTTCACTTTGCCATCTTTTCTTGTTTTTGTATCTAAATATTTTGAATTCTTCATTCTAGAAACAAGAAAAAAAGATTTATGTTTGTTGTGTATGTGGTCGCTGGAGGGAGTTTGTCAGCGACTTGGATGAGCGCGGGTGGTCCCTACCCGGGCATTCCTCCTCGGACGGTCCGGGGATGTGGTTGCTCTCATCTGTACGTGATTAGACAAATAAACTGTTGTTAACCATTACAGAGTGTTCCTTTGTCAGGCTGTGGCCTACAGATTTAACACTGGCGACGAGGATGGGATCATTCTAACTTTTGGCTACAGTTTGACAGAGAAAGTCGAGCGAGCGATACTTTGGAATGGCAAGTCTTGGGCGAATTGAAGAATTCGACATCCATCATCCGGAGGAATGGACAGCTTACCAGGAGGAAAAGAAGAAAGCCATTCTGCTGAGTATGTGCGGTAAGGAAACTTATAAATTTACGATCATTAGTCTCACCCGGTCTTTCCACTGATAAATCATACGAATCGTTGAGAGCGGAGCTAAAAGAGCATTTTGCGCCTCAACCATCCAGAATCGTGAGAAGTAATTAGTTCTATCGACGTGATCAGCAGTCAGGAGAATTCATATCGTTGTTCGTGGCAAAGCTTCGTAGATTGGCCGAGCATTGCGAGTTCGGAGCGAACTTGAAGGAGATATTGTGCGACCGTTTCGTGTGCGGGCTGCGAGATAAATCTTCAGCGGCGTTTTTTTACGCGAAAGAATATAACTTTCAAAGAGGTTCAAGAGGAGTCTTTAGCGGCCGAAGCGGCAAATCGGTATTCGAAAGAAGTGCGTCCTTCCGAGATTTCGATAGCAGAAATTGACCTTGTTAAAGAAAGATCTAGGAGGGTGAATGTCGGCTCAGATTCGAGTCCGAACTTGAGTCGTGGAAGAACGAGTCCAGATAACGGGTTATGTCGCGGATGTCATGATAATCATGGGCGTCGCAATTGTCCATTTCGTAATGCTAAAACACTTAGCATTACGAAAGGGGCATATAGGCCGTGTCTGCCAAACAAGATCGTCAAAGGGTTCAGCTAATAAAATGTTCTCTATCTCGGATCATATGGATGATGCGTATGATGAAAGCGTTAACCAGGTACAGCTCCGGCCAAAAAGTTTGTCACATTCAACTAGGCGCTGGAAAGCGGAAATCATGATCAGCTACAGTTTCCAATCCACGTACCGTGCGAACGCGTTATACCCTGGACACACTACACGTTATCGGCGGTTATCTGTAACTGCCGTCATCATACCCACTTATAGAGCCGCCATCATCACAGGCTGACCAACAGCCATAATGGAGTCAACTGGAAGATTGAAGGATGGTTTCAATGGTCCGGACCCAGATCCCTCCTAAAAATTGGAGGACTTGGACCCCCAGATCCTCCAGAATGGTAAGCCACAGCTTTACCATGCAGCCATCCGGCTGATCTTCATTCGGTCAGTCCGCGGGTCTCTCAGTTTGTTCTGTGAAGTGTTCGTTATCCGAACATGTGTTTGTTAACCGAACATAAAAATCTTTCAAAAAAGTGTTCATTATCCAAACTGTTCGTTAACCGATCACCCACTGTAATAATGAATAATTTCAGAATATACCATTTGAAACATGAGATCATGATGATATAACAATGGACAACATCATGTGTCATGATGATGATGTAACATATATTGGTTATATCAATGCTAAATTTGGACACAAAAGACCTATGGATTTCAAATGTTATAATAGATAAATTATATGTTAAAGTGATACTTCTACATAATTCATTATTGACTTATTATTCATAATATCTATAAATTTACTTAAATTAATTTAAATTGTTTTAGTTACTAACCAGAGTACTGATGCCAATATGGAGTAACAGTTGCCACATAAATTGGCTTGCAAATACTCATTGTGTTTAACAGAATAAGGATAATAAATGATAATACTAAATCAACTAAGCTTTAATAGTGCTAATTATTTACATATAATTACACAAATAATGAGTACTTTCAGTCTCAACACAGAGAGACCATCTTCAAGTTGATAAAGAAACAGCAATTTATTAAAACTTAGTTGATTCAGTATCATCATTTATTGCATCCTTATTTTATTATATTATGAACCTGAAATTCCTAAGCAGCACTGAATACCCTCGCTAATAAGAAAATAAAATGAAAATGCTTTATATGAAATTTATTGAAGATATATTTATTTTCAGCAATAAGCTTTTCATATTCTGAAATCAAATCTGCAATAGAAATCTTCAGAATGTCTTTGAAATGTTCATCAGTGAGAGAGGAATATACCTTGTTTTTATTCATATTCATAAATATATTAATTATATAATATTCAAAATATATATTCATAAATATATATTTTGAAATATCTGCTCAGATATATATGTGCTTCAAAAAATGCAAAACCTTTTTAATGCAATTTTGCTTAAATTTTTGTATTTCTCATTATCCAGGAAAGACTAATACTTTAGGCAATATGTTGGGCAGACCTGACTCACAGCAATATTGAGAGAAATTCTATAAAGGAAAATGATAAGAAATACTTATAATATTTGAACAAAACTTTTTGATGCTGTATTCAATAAAATTTTCAGGTGTATTATTAGAATCGCAAAAATATCAAAATTAATGGAAAATATTAAAATCATTTGTGTTTTGTTAATGATATTCAGTAATATTAATTAACAATGCTGAAGAAATTTCATAAAATTATGCAAGAAGTCTCAAAAGATCAATAGCAAAGTAGGATTGCAGATGAATATAAAGAAGATAAAATGTCAGCAATTATACTAATAAATTAGTAGTAAAAATTGACCATATAGAACAAAAAATTAATAACAATATATATCATAAGCAATATATTTTCATGTATGATAATATAATGAAGAAATACAAAACAAAATCAAAACTACCATAGCTTATAAGACCTTAACCTGATATAATATCAAATAAGCACTTTTTGCAGCTGAAAAGAATTACTTTATTTCAGAGTAATGAACGTTTTCAGCAGTCAGCCATCATCAGGTTACATACGGAAATCATTTTTAGACACATAATACAGATTTCCGTATGTAACCTGATGATGGCTGACTGCCGAAAACGTTCATTACTCTGAAATAAAGTAATTCTTCTCAGTTGCAAAAAGTGCTTATTTGATATTATATTAGATTATACAAGTAGAAGCAGCGAAAGCAGTAGTATATCTAAGATCTTAACGCTCATTTTCCCTGTGTAGCTGAAGAGGGGCAGGGCAGTTCATCCCGAAAGCACTCCTGCATCTTTAATTTTTTTAAGGTCCTATAAGCTAGTTTAGATTTTGTTTTATATTAATTTGGGACCTAATTGTTAATTTAGTTTATCATAAAGGAAATAAACAAAAAAATCAAACTCCCATAAGTCCTTTTGGAAAATGTAATACAATTTAAAAGAACCATACTATTTTCTTTTAAAAGATTTTTTCAATTAATATATACTTTATTCTTATATGATAAATCTAGATATTAATAAAAAATGATTAAGAAATTATAAATAATACAAAAAAACATGTGATATACATATTAAAAATTACAAAAAAGAGAGAGAAACAATGTGTAGGCAAGAGATTAAACAGAAAAATTCAATATAACAAAAGCAAAAGATTTCAATGAGTAATATTCTAGTGTATATATTAAAAGTTTACCTCTAGAAAAAGTATCATGATGTTATAACATTTAAATCAATCATAACAAAAATGGAAGTATCACTTAATTGTTCCTGCCAATCAAAATATTAGTGGCAGTTAACAAAAAGACATTATGGTACTTTTCAATGTTTATTATGATACAATTAAAATGAAATTTTTAAAATTTAGTAATCAATTTATTTTTCTGGAACTTTCATATATACAAATTATTATATTCTTTCATTATTTATTTTAGTATTAAAAGAATGAGTATTTTATTATTAAAAAAATTTTTTGTGTATAAAGCAATTTAGTTAACTGTTTTCAAAATTTGAAGATTTGCTACCTTTTTACTTATAGTGACATGCTTCAAGACTATCATGACATCAAGCTGATGTCTTCTAACTGCTGACTCAACTGCTACCCTTGACCTTAAAGTTAAAAGGTTTCTAAATAAGAAAAATCATTCTAATTTATAGAAATTTAAACTTATTACCAACATTAGCTGCCTACATTTATTTGAGTATATCAAGACACAAGAATCCTATTAAAATCAGGCTGATGGCTGCTAAGATACACTCTCCACTATATGAACTCAAAAAGAAGGGCTCCCATATGAAATAGTTTCTCCAGAAATCTTAATACATAATCTTACCTAGATTCCACTTTCTCTAGAAAATATATATCTGTTTTTGACTGTAGCAATTTGTATCCATGTATTGCAGTAGTATCAGCTTGCTTGATTTGCTTGATGTCATATAGATTTCTGCTTGAACACACACCTAAGAGGATGTATCAGCATATATAATTAGAGAAATTGCCCATATAATAGCCTACTATTCATATTTTCTTTTTAATGGCAAATATTATAAGCAAATGATTGGTATTCCCATTGGCAGACCAATGGCAGGTGTGATGGCTGAGTGGTGATATGCTTTAAGCAATTGTGATGTTTATTCAGACTGCTAAATATTTTATGAGATATGTAAATGATGTCTTTGTCATTGCCAAAGACAAAAGCCAAATTAATGGATGATTATAGAATCTGTTTCCAATATTGCACTTGGTCTGGCCTTAAAACTGGACCATCATCACAATCTGAAGTGTGTTAACTTAGATATAAAGATTTTGAAAAAAATGGGAATTATAATCTGTCTGTATACAGAAAATCTGTGTATACAACAATATTTATTCTAGCATGGTCAATAGATCCCATAAAATATAAGAAAGCAGATACAGTATTAAAGTTCTGTTATGCAGGATTGCTAAGTACTGTACTTTGGTGGAAAGTAAAAGGCTGAATACAATATAATCATAGAACAGGCAAAAACTTTGGCTTTCATAGACAATATATATAAAAATTTGGTTTCTGCTTTTAGTACACACTGCTTCAGCCAAATGACTAGATCTGATGTATTGTTGACAGGATCACAAGAAAGAACTAAATTTATTAAACCCATTGTGTATGACCCATCATTACAAAGTATATGTAGATCTTTAAAGAAAAAACTCAATGTGGAGCTCCTATATAGTAAAACAAGAACTATTTACAATAGTATTAGAAATGATAAGAACAAGCAAAAGAAGAAACAATGTTCAAAAGGCCCCACTGCTTAATTGTACAAGGTATACTAGAAATTTAGAAAGTATACTGTTATTTGCTTATTCTTTTTCTTATAAGCAAAAGATGCTCGTTTTGAAATTTATATAGTGCCAGCTATGAATATGGATGCAAGAAGAAAAAAATATACATAGGAAGTATGATAAGAAGCATGAAGATCAGGTTTGGAAAAACACAAAAAGAATATGTACAATAGTAATATGTTTACAGCCTTAACAAGAAGGTTCTGCGAAATTCAACTCATAATAGATTGGAGTCAACCAGAAATAATAAATTCCATATAAAATATACAAGAGATCAGAGTAGGTAGTAAAATGATTCATTAGAAATAGTAAAATGAGCAAGTATTTATTGCTCGTGTGATGAATGATAATCTACTTGAAGCTGTACCAAGCTCTTGATTATGTGCTCTGAAGATCCACAGATGAACTTTATATTTTAATTCACAGTTACTATGACTCATTTATCTATAACGGTGGTTCTCAACTTTTTTCTGCTGAGGAACACATTTTAATATATTAAAATTTGGTGGCACATCAAAATATTTTAAATAATTTAGATTTAGCAATGAATTTTTATTAACAGATTATTATATTTATTCTTATTTATTACATTCAGATTACAGATATATTCGTACATGGGATCATTAAATCACAGCCCTTATTAAGTTATAGCACCACTTGCGGATTTTCTTTTTTTACAAAAACTGTAATTTTAATTTAATTTTTATTCCTTAACCACTTAACGTCAACAGTATCATATACGATACAAACCCTTTAACCCCATATTATTATTAATGTATTCATTTTTTCTATCAGTTGACTGTTGTATCATATGTAATACGCCAACCACATTTCAGTATTAATATATATAATTCATACAATTACGTACATATAATTCTTATACATACATATAATTCATTCTTAATTTTTCGCAGCACACTAATGTGCTGCTGCGAAAAATTCTCAACCACTGGTCTACAAGCATGTATAATTTATACAGTATCTATTTTATAACTTACAAGCATATGTTTGTGTATATGATGTTTCTCAATGCAGCAATATGTATAGACTATTATCATTATATATACACATATATCTGTATTAGTTAGCAACTATCATATTTTTATTTTTATATTTTTAACTTATTTTACATATTTATAAATGTTAACTCTGTAAACTTAATGTAGTAAGTAAAGAAGTTTATTTTTCTTTAATCATAAACTCTGAAGTTCTGTCTATAATTAGTATATGTAGTAGATAATTAATAATAAATTTTGTATTTGTTCCTGCTTAATGTACTTTGTGGATTCTTTGTAACTTTTTTAATTCTTATAATGCATTGCCATAGTTATGGCTTACTGTAAACTTCTGTATTTTTGAATCAGATTCTATTATATGTTCCATATAACTTCAGCCATAATCTGTGTATATGCTGTGTATAAAATTGAAAATATAAACATTTTCTGATTTCTTAACAGACAGCAAAGTTTCTCCTATCAATCCAGTTGTACCATATAGCTATGTATACAGTTTGAAATGCCTTTTTATTAATATTGCAATAAATAAATGCTAAATATTAATAAAAAGGCATTTCAAACTGTATACATAGCTATATGGTACAACTGGATTGGTAGCAGAAACTTTGCTGTCTGCTAGGAAATCAAAATAGTGGAATAAGAAACAGAAGTAGTGTGCTCTCTGATTGCCTTGCTTTTACCAACATAGTAAATAAATAACTTTCATTCTCGGATTGTATCTAAGGCAATAGTTATGCTCAAAAGTTCATCTACTTATCTATCAATAATAATGAAGAATAAAAGTTATTTAACATTTATATGACATAAATAATTTCTTTGTTACTATTGATAGTATATTTATTGATTAATTAAATATGATTTTTAAAGGCCATGTTTTCATTTCTTTAAATAAATAAATTATTGTTTAATCATAAATCATTGATGTTTTTTAATTTTTATTTAATTTCATTATGGTCAGATTTCATTGTTGAGAATGGAATTCCTGTTTTTAACATTATGTCTTTGAGAAATTGATTATTGATTTACAAATTCTTACTTTATGAGTGCATTCCAGGAATGAATTAACTCACAAAGGTGAGAACTACCTGTAATTGCACATGAGATAAAAAAAAATTAAAACCATTGTCTATATTATATTATATAATATATCATATCAGTATTTCATAATTTATTTTATAATTTCAGCTATTTAATATAATTTTTATTTTGATATTTTAGGTAACACAGATATAGTCGAAGGTAATCTCAAATTGATTCTTGGATTAATATGGTCATTAATTTTGAGATATCAGATAGGAAGAACTAGTTTTCCTCCTAAGAAATTGATGCTTGCTTGGCTTCAGGCAGTTTTGCCAGATCTTAATATTACAAATTTTACATCAGATTGGAATAATGGAATTGCTCTTAGGTATCTTTATTTACATGAATTTTTTTAAGTTTAAAAACTACTTTAATTATTTTTTTTACTATTTTCTGAATTTATTTAATTTAATTATATATAATAAATGTTCCGTATAACTTCAGCCATAATCTGTGTATATGCTGTGTATAAAATTGAAAATATAAACATTTTAATATAAAATCTTGTTTGCTTATCCAGTAACTCAGCTTTAAATTAGAAATGAATTTGAATATTCAGGGAGATAAAACTCATATGTTGTTGCAAATTATTACTGTTGTTGGTTATTTTCAACTTAGTTTTTAAACCTACAATGAAGTTATCAAAACATAACTCCATCATAAGTATAGGAGTTATCAGTATTTCAAAATATACTGTGTTATTTTTTTTATTTTATATCATGTTATTTTTCGATATTTCAATACTATGTTAGTTTTTTAATAAATATTTTTTATAACTGTATTGTTTCTTTATCTGCTTATTTATGTTTAAAATAATGTTTCATAATGATTGAACTAACCATACAATATGAATGATACAATATTGATTTTATCATAATTATTCATATTAATTTTAAGATATTTTTAATAATCAGACCGACATTGGACAGTTTCATATATTAATCCAAACTATTGCTAATTTGCACATCAAATTTTTTAATATTTTATTTGTATTTAAAATAATTTTTGTGGCATTGATTTTAATTTATCAAAAAAAAAAAAAAAATGTTAATTTTTAGTTAATAATACAAAATTTTATTAATGTTTTTAAAAAATACAGTATTATTTATCTATAACTGTATATTTTCTTAAAGTTTTGTTTCATACATATATATATAATAAATATGTATAAATCTTTCTTATATAATAATAATAATAATAATAATTGGTTTGCATACAAGTATGAGCATTATGAAAAAACAAATATTGATAAATAACTCACAAAAAACACATTAAATAGGACTAGAGATTAGAGTTAAAATAAACTTATCTATAATCACTAAGTAAAAGTACTTTTGGATCTTTCAGTCTGTTTTCAGTTATCTAAGTGAAGAGAAATCGAAAGATCCAAAAGTACTTGGTGATTAAAGATGAGTTTATTTTAATTCTGATCCTATTTAGTATATTTTTATGAGGTTTTTCATTTGGATCTAGTTTGTTTAATATTGATAAATATTTTGTTGTTTTATACACCATATACAAACAGCACAAACACAAAGTAATTTAAATTGCATTCTCAAAGATAAAAGATTTGTTAATTGGTATTCTAAATAAGCATAATGAGTGCATCTTCAAATCACTATAGCCTAAAGTTTCTTATATTTTTGTCTCACAAAAATTTTTTTCAGGGGAACTTTCCGCATGGAAAGAGAAGATGGGCAAACTTTCGACTGTAGGATTCCTCCATTTTCACTTGAAAGCAAGCATGAACCAAATTCGGCGGATAATACCACCTGAAATGTATAATTTATATATATAAGGAAAATTTTGAAAATTAAGGACTGTTAGTTAAATGCCAAATACGATTTACAGTTTATAATTTTAAAATTAGTTAACATAATTTGCAATATTTTTATTGCAAATTATTAACTGTAATAATAAATATTTACAGAAATGAAAATCAGTCTTAAAGAAAACATTTTTCTTTAAAACTGTATATCATAATTTTCTCTTGTATAAAATACTTCAATTTGAATATTTACATCTGTAATTATTTTGTTTCTAGAAATAAATTCTGTATTTGTTCACTCTATAATAATGCTTATAAATTATTAATAAATAACAAATTATGATCTTTATTCAAAATTGCATTCATTTTATTATTTAAAAAGTTAAGTATGTAAATATTTAAAAACTTCAAAATTGAGCTCAAAAAAAAAATTTAGAAAATATGTGATATACCAAAATTCGTCTATAAAAACGCCAAAAAAGTAAATTACATCGAATAAAATAATTGGATATATAGGCTCTGTTAATATATTCATATAAACTAAATTTTAACAGTTCTCAACATGCTAAAAATGAAATCACCATTAAAATTTTATTAAATAAATTTCATGTGCTCGTTATGTAAAATTGCTAAAGAATTTCATACATTTTTAACCCATTATTTTACACATTTAAAATAATTTAAATGTATAATAAAAATTCGTTATTCTTTGTAAATATTTTGTATAGTACAATTATTTTAAAATTCGTGAATTTGATTTGATTAAGAAATATTTCATATTTTTCAACAGATGATGCTACTTCCAAATATATTAAGTGTGTCGGCTAATCTGACTGCTATTGGCAATGTAGAAACTCTCCAGCTATCTGTTTAGAACTCTTGGAAAATTTATTCGTAGGGTCTTGGACTAGCTTGTCGATTTGTGCCCTCCATAATCTGATTGATCTTACTGCATGATGGGCAGTCTGTTTCAGGACTTAAACCGCGCCTCCATTTAGTACCCTACTGAGTGAGAAATAGCATCATCTGTTAACAAAAAAATGAAGACTACCCATTCCTGTAATGGTGAACCGAGCAATAGAGGCGGGAATCAATGACTAGGCTCTGATAACCTGAATAAATTTTCTAAAGGCTGGAATGTCATCGAATCCTATTCTCGGAGGAAAACGAAAGCATTTCCATGCGGCCAATTTTAAGCCCAAGATGAGACAGTAGGGGATGTTAATTAAGCAGCATTTTCCATATTTGGCTGCTGCTGCTGTGGGAACCGGCAGTAGACTTGCCAACACACCCAGATGGTGTCAATCGAAAAGTTGAAGGATGAGTTCAAAGGACCAAGCCCGAGCACCACCTGGTCGGCCGGATGGCCGCGTGGTAAAGCTTTGGCTTACCACCCTGGAGGATCCGGGTCCCACACCTCCAGTTTTTCAGGAGGGGTCTGGGCCCGGCCCGTTGAACCCCATCCGGTTGACCCCATCATGGTTGCTGGACAGCCTGTCGTTGACCCCGTTGGCCAGCCTGTGATGGGCTCTACAAGTGGCCGCCGCCAGATACAGTATATCCCATGAGGATATGACGGCGTAATCTAATTAACCTAACCGAGCACCACCTGAAAAATTGAAAGTATGGGATTCGGATCTTCAAAGATGGTAACTTGGTAAACGTATGCTTGATCAAGCAACCATTCAACTGACACCTACGATCAGAAATCGAAAAAGATTTTGACGTTGCCTTGATTACGCATGGTCTATTTTTGTCAGTAGATGTCACCACATTCCATTCTAGATGAATATTATGTGGCGGGGCGAAACAAGTCCTTCCACAGGCTGCCCACCCTCAGGAGGAGTCAGCCGGATTATGAAGGACGGGGATCGATGGCCAGACTCGGACCCCATAATAAATATTTTAAGGAGTGGGACCTGAGACTTAAACCCGGGTCCTCCAGAGTTGAAAGCCGAAGCGTTTCCACGCGGCCAATCCGACCGATTCCGCATGGTCTGTTTTTTTTTTTTTTGTTAACAGATGACGCCACTTTCCATTCAGGGAGAATACTAAGTGGCGGGGCGAAACAAGCTCTTCCACAGGCTGCCCACCCCTGCGGAGGGGTCAGCTGGATTGTGGAGGATGGGGATCGACGGGCCGGGCCCGGACCCCATGATAAATATTTTCAAGGGGTGGGACCCGAGACTCGAACCCGGGTCCTCCAGAGTGGAAACCCGAAGCCTTTCCACGCGGCCAATCCGGCCGACCAGCATGGTCTGTTGGGCGATGTACAGAAGTGTGCTTACCACATTTCGTCGCGACCATATTTTTTCTATTATTTACGTCACTTTCCAAGCGATGGGGTCACTTTCCGGCCTCCTTCATGTATGTGGGCTGCACCCATACACATGAAGGGGCCGGAAAGTGAATGGCTGGGATCTCCGGTACGTGCCCGGAACATCGAAAAACTTTTCGTCAGATGTCGGACCCGAGTCCTCCTTCACGGCACGCCAACGTGTTACCATGCATCATCATCATCATCATCATCATCTGTAGGAGCTCACCTCCCCTCTGCAACTTACTCTGTTACAGAGCATAGGTACTCCAGTTTTCTGTGTCCTGTACCGCTAGGCACAACAGGACATTTATTACAAATCATTATTACAATAAAATTACAGAAGATTACATGACGTGTCAAGCTACCGACAATAAAGAAATTAAATATTACAATAAAAAATTTTTAACAATATTAGTTCAAACATAATTCCAGAGCTCTAATCCACACGAAAAACAGGAAAAACGGGTTATTCGCTAAGCTCCAAGCATAAACACCCACCTCCTAAAGCTTAAACATCTTCATAATTTTAAACAAAATAACATATAACTCCTCAAACAAAATGAATTGCGCCAAATCACAAGGCCATGAAATCCCAAGACGATTACATGTCATTTCCAGTTCCAACCTAAGAGTCTCAATACGTATACACTCAAAGAGAACGTGATCTATATTCTCTGGTTTTCCACAACTCTCACACAAATTGTCCACACTATGTCCATTCCTATTGAAAAATGTCTGATCTGTTTTTGCTAAATGAATCATGAGTCATTCAACTCAGTGATTGAATTTATATTGATGGAATCATTCGCGAACGACTCATCACTACTGCAAAGAACATGTTTGTTTTCCGCACTATCTATGCAAGTTTCAACAAACAAAAGAAATGCAATACTTTAACTTTGCATAGATAGCTGAACTTATGGCAAAAATGTCCTACAAATTTGCCGCCCTAAGCCCTGTCCTTGTTGGCCTAGCCGGGGCCTAGCTAATAATACGATGAGGCCACTCATGTACATCTGAATATTCGGAATGTAGAGATACAGTATATCATATTTGAGTAATTTGACAACCAACAATTTATCTTTTATTCGCATTAAAAAATTAAATTTTCCTAATGATCGAATCTCATTATTATACAATTTCAAAAATTTCATGAATCCAAATTCCCTCGTTCTTCATTCTTTACTTCCAGAGCAGCTAAATTATCATAGAATACATTATGTACTTTATTTTAGATAATGTTATTTGCAATTATTGTATATATTAAAATTTTAATAACAGATTATTGCTTTCATTTCGATAAATTCAGATAATCACGTAATTTGGATATGAAATAATCATAATATAAAATGCATTTTTAAAAATCCATTTATATGTTAATAATAAACTTAACTTCGGTCATAACAATAAAATATAAATAAAATTTAAAAACAAACAGAAAAAATACACAGAGCGCCCCCTGATTCATAAAAATATCCCAATTCTTCCTGATGAATTCTGGGATTTAGTATCTCTTTTTTTTTCTTTTGAGTTGAGTGAAGTGGTTTTCCAAATGTGACCCAAAATTATCCTTTTTTTACGATCATAATTCGTCATAATATAAAAATTATCAGTCCAAAATCTTTCATTGATCGTTCTGTTATGGCAGGTAACAAACTTTTATGTTGAGACGTTGTAAAAGTGATATTAGAGTCAGAAAAAATTTGAACCAATGCAACTTATTTTATAGGAAACGGAGACGTCCAATGGAGTTTTTCGCAAGTGAAAGGAACCTTAGATGATGATGTGACCGAAGGTAAACACAAATATTTATTTATGAAATAAATATTCAGTCATCAATGCATAAGCAAAAAAATGTTTTTTTTCTTACACTGACCTTAACAATAGCCTTATTAAGTTTATTCCAAAAAATTCTACATTTCTTCGTAGAAAAATAAATATAAAGAATTCTCGTTTAATATATGCATAATAAGAAAGAACTAGTAAGATTATTTTATGCTTAAAACAATGTTTGGATTTTTCATGTAATAGTGTCACACAGTAGATTTAATATAATTCTCTTATTTAATCAGTTTTCAGAAGTAGAAAATAATGTTATACCGTTAAAACTTTGGATGGTTTACTCTGCATTTTTATTTTGCCAACTGAACCTTTTAAGATGATCACTTAACAAATGATCTTTTCATTAATATTACTACTTGTCACTCAATCATGTCTTAAATTTAATCAGAAATTTAAGGAATTAGCCATTATTTACTAATAAGATTATATAATCATATAAATTATACTTGGTGATATAATTTCATCAAATTTTCTAAATTGGATATGTTGTTGTTAAATTAGAGAAAAATGTTATATCTTTTTATAGAATATTTCTTCTTATTAATAATTAATTTTAATTACATATTTTTTAATTAAAATTTAATAAATATGAATAATTAATATATTTTATTTAGTTAAGTTTTTCTAATTTTTAAAATTTGTAAAAATAATACCTCACACTTGAAATTTAAACATATATAATGTCAATGTACAGTGGTGCATTGGTTAATGATTGTAATCCATTCCAGGAAAACATAAAACCATTGTTAGTTAAAAATAATCATTAATTGAACATAGGAAATATTAAAAATTTAATTTGTTTCAATACAGTTGAAATTTTGACATTCTGCTCAAAAAATATAATTTATATTATTTAAGTATTTAATTTAAAATTTATAGCAACATATTGATAGAAACATTGTTAAATAACTAAAAAATATATAATATAAAAAAATAGAAGATAAAATGATTCTTTTCTTAGATTGTAATGAAGAATTTTTTAAAGGAATTGAAAAGTATCAAAACATCAAATGCTTGTAAAAGAATGTATCTTGTTAATTGAATGAATCTAATTGAGAAAGTTTTCATCAAAATTGATAATCATATGTTGATATAAAATTGTATTAATCAAAAACCCATAGATTTCTGTTTCTGTTAACAATAAGACTTTAGGAGGCAGATGATAAATAATAATCCATTGTGTTTGTATATTTTCTAATGATATGATTTAGACAAAGATTTTTATTATGAACTAAATTGCAGAGAAATTTGTTTCCATAATGTTTACAGCTTAAAATTAGATATTTTAGCTTTAATTAACTGGTGCAGAAGTTGGCTAGTTTTAAACTGAAATATTATGAAAATAAATTTTTCTGCAGTTTCATGCTTGTCATATATTTGTATATACAATAGATTCTTGTTTAACATTGGGATTAGAATCCTGAAAATTGCAATTTTAATTGAAATAATGTAATTGAAATCAAAATTCCCATTGACCTAGTGTTATAAGTTAGTTACAAGATTCTAGTACAGTAGTTCTCTAACATACATGGTTTCAGAGATATGCAGATGAGTAATTTTTTCCTAAATTTTCATGAAACACTATTGTAAAAATCATTAAAAAATGAAATTTAACAAAAATATCATTTATAAGCAATGTAAAATAACTTATAATTAAACAAAATGCTTATGGCTAAAAATTAGCCATTTTCAGCAATACAAGAAAAAATGATGTTACAATTGAATATAATTATTTTACATTGCATATAAGTGCTGTGTTTGTATGTTAATTTCATTACATAGTGTCTAAAGCAGTTTCATTCTTTTAATTTTGCAATTATTCATTAAATAATTTACATATTTGCAAATATATCACTTATGATACTTAAATTTTATCTTTTGTTAAAGTAGATGAAATGAAATTTAAATGGTTAAATTTCATTTGACTATTCCATTTGTTAATGCACCCATTATGTGTATATCAAATTAAGCATTGTTGGACTTAAACTATTTTTGACTTATTCAGAATTTTCTTGAATACATTAACCATGTTCAGGGACTATATATTAGAAGAGGCAATGAATAGTCTTTTTTTTTTTTTCATTTAAATGTTACTGTTTTGTTCAATAATGAAATGAAACATGATTTAATTATATGATGAATGAAATGAAACATGATTTAATTATAAATTTTTTATTTTAAAATTTTACATAACAGTTAGATAATATGCCTTACAAGTAAAGAAAATTCTTTTTTTAATAAAATCCAGCTTAGAATTCAAGGTGTTATGTCCATGATCAGTTTTTATAATGCCAATTTTCAAATATTCATTAATCACTAAACAGCTCTGTTAAACCCTATCATAAGTGACTAACACTAGTGAAAATGTTCTGGACTGTACATGATGAGGATTGACAAATCTGGAATGGACCCTTCATATAAATTTTCCAAAGGATGGATTCCTAATTTATTTCTAGATCCACTGTTTGAAAAGCTAAAAGTTTCCATTCAGTCAGTCTAGCCAAATGTCCCATGTGCTCTATTTATAGTTTAATTAATGTTATAATCCTTTAAACACAAGCACTTCTGCAGTTATATTTCATTTACTATTTTATTAAAGTTACAAGCTTAATAATAATAGTAAACGAAATATAACTGCAGAAGTGCTTGTGTTTAAAGGATTATCATATTAAGTAGCAGTTAGAACACACCAACTCGGACGTCACCCAGGTTAACAAGGTCTGCATCTGTGAGTTAGGCAGAGGCTCACATTCGGAAAGTTTACTACAGTCTCCCTTGGCCACTGGTGGCGAAGGCAGCACCAACCAAACCTGACTACTGCAATACACATACTCACAGTAGGAAACAGATCACCACATCAGAGCCCAACCAGCCAAAGTGTTTCCCTGGAAACTCAACCAGAGACCACCAAGGTTGGAAAACCACACCAACGCATGAGATGGACCACAGATATGAATGAATTCATCATGCCTACTACACAATTACAAAATTAGAAACCAACATTACAGGGTACAGAAGGGAACTCTATGACAAATTTACAAGCAGATACCCAAACATCACATTTACAGAACAATGCATAGCAGATCAAAGAAGAACCATCATCCACAGAAACCTCATAGCACACAGTACATTAGAAAGCATTAAAACTCAGGTAGCACAACAAATATCACAACATGAAACCAATTCACACACATAAATAGAACACAAAGTGCAACAGACACCAGAAATAACACATTAATGACATCACTCAGCCCATCAACAACACTGACGCAGACCAAATAAATAAACTCATTGAACACACTCCAGGAAACATTAACCAAATTCACAGGTATGGATCTCATGCAATCCTAAACTTCACAATTCACAACAGTCGAACAATACATTATATTATATGAACACACACATTCTACCAAAACTTATTAATGCAGAAACAACACTCATAGAAATACACACACTTATTTATGCTGCTGCTCTACACACAAAGTGACACAAAAAAACAAGAATTTTTGAAATGCATAGTGGCAGCCTCGAGCAGGTGGCAGCACTGTGGGACAGTGACCTTGAACAAGTAAACACTTTGCCAGTTTAGTAACCGTGGATCAGTGGAACGGGCAACAGCATGCGTTAGCCATAAAAATGTTTTATAAAAACAGTGATAGTTTGAAAGCTGCGCAAAGGGAGTTCCGATGTTTTTACAACTTAGGACGTCATGGTGCCGTTCCGTCACAACACGTGATAAAAAGTTGGATTAATAACTTTGAAGAGACTGGATCTTACCTAAAGAAGATACCAACAGGATGACCAAGAAGTGCTCGTACTCCACAGAACATTGATGTTGTACATGAGTCTGTCTTATGGAGCCCACGGTGTTCAATTCATAAGCAAGCAGCTGCAGTTGAAATGTCTCAGGAGAGTGTTCGCAGAATTCTTCATTTAGATTTGAAATTTCATCCATACAAGCTGCAGATAGTGCAACAACTGAAGGAAAACAATTACCAGTTGCAATTAGAATTCTGTCAACAAATGATAACAAACATAAACAATGACACTGAATTTCTAAGCAAGTTGTGAATGTCAGATGAGGCCCATTTTCATCTCACAAGTTACATGAATAAGCAGAACTACCGTTACTGGGCAGACACAAATCCTAATGAAGTTCATGAGCGCCCTTTACATGCTAGTAAGGTGACAGTATGGTGTGCTGTTTCATTACATGGGATCATCGGACCTTATTCTTTTGAAAATGAACAGGGGATCACAGTAACTGTTAATGCGGATCGTTACGTGGAGATGTTACAATCTTTCGTTACATCTGAATTGAACAATTTTCCACACGTTCAAGAAACCTGGTTTCAACAGGATGGAGCGACATCACACACTGCATGGCAATCAATGGAAGCTGTGCGAGAATTGTTTGGTAACCGTGTGATCTCAAGATTTGGTAACATTCCCTGGCCCCCTAGATTTGTCCGTTTGTGATTTTTTCTTGCGGGGCTATCTCAAGAGTAAAGTGTACACGACTCGACCAAGAACTCTGGATGAGTTAAAACAGAGAATTCAGGATGAAATTCACAGTATCCCAGCTGAGATGTTGCAGCGGTCAGTGAGGAATCTCAACAGCAGATTTCAAGAATGCATTCGTACAGGAGGACGCCATATAAGAATGTAATTTTTAAAAAATGATAAATTCCATTAATGTTTCGTAAATGGCAAGTATACAGGTTTCAATTACTATGAATAAAATGTTTTTCTTCCATCACTCTTGGTTTTATTGGATTGTTAAAAAGTTCCCGTTTTTCTGTGTCACCCTGTACCTAGGTCTTAAAACACTTCTAAATAAGATGGGCACAAACACAAAATACCACTTAAAACCTGCCTAGAAAAACAACTCGAAAAACAAATCAATAAAATCAGAACAGAACTAAGTAGACTCACCCAATACACAAAAAACAACACATCCACTAAACTCATGAAATCTATTAGAAAGATTTTGAAAACTTAAAACACAAAAGCCATGAAAATCACAACACACACATTAAAGAATACATAGACACACTAAACAAAACCTGCAGCATGCCATGAAAACCACAACACACACATTAAAGAATACATAGATACACTAAAACAGAAACCTGCAGCATGCCATGAAAACCACAACACACACATTAAAGAATACATAGATACACTAAAACAACAACACACACATTAAAGAATATATAGATACACTAAAACTGAAACTTGCAGCAAAATCACAATGCCTGAAACGATACAAAACCAGCCTAGCATGTAAACTAGACAACACTCTATTCACAAACAACGAAAAGACATTCTACAGAAACATAAACACTAAAGAACCTAAACAAACATAAAACAGAGAAATACCAATACAACAATCACTCACTAGCTTCTGGTCTGCCCTGTGGGAAGTGCCAGTTACATACAACCAGAGAGCCAGATGGATTGCAGAAGAGGAGACACGTACATTAGATGTACCAGAAATGCCCTATACTACCATTACTACTGAAGAACTCACAAAAACAATTAGATACACTCACAACTGAAAAACCCCTGGTGTAGATGGCATACAGAATTTTTGGTACAAACATTTTACCTGTCTTCATGACTTCCTGGCCAAAATCTCACACAACTCATTCATGAACCAAATGACACCTTCCTTTCTTACACACGGCATCACTTTCATGAAACCCAAGAGCACAAACACTGGAAACCCATCACAATATAGACCAATTACATGTTTACCAATACTTTACAAAATTCTAACCTTGTGTCACCAACAAAACATATGCACACATCAAAGAAAACAGCATTCTCACAGAACAACAGAAAGACTGCTGTAGAAGTCACATGGAGTGCAAAGAGCAGTTGATCATTGACACAACAATACTAAAACAAGTACACAGACACTTACACACAGTTTACGTTGGTTACAAAAAGGCATTCAACAGCATACCACATTCATGGCTTATACAGACATTGCAACTCTATAAAATCAATACCAAATACATCACATTCCTACAAAACATAATGCAACACTGGAGAACAACACTGCATGTCACCATAAATAATAATCACGTAGCCACAGAACCCATACACATTAGAAGTGGTATTTTCCAGGGCGATTCCCTTAGCCCATTTTGGTTCTGCCTTGCCCTAAATCCATTCTCCAACACACTGAACTGTGGCTGTGACATTAGACAAAACCGAACAACACACTACACAAACTCACATCTCTTTTACATGGATGACATTAAACTGTATGCCTCAACACTAACACAATTACAATAGCTGTTATAAATCACACAGATATTTTCAAAAGACATATGCATGGAGTTTGGCCTCAACAAATGCAAAACACTGCACATAGAAAAGGGAGTCCTAAAGAATGGAGGCTTCACTCTTGAAAATGGAGACACTATTGAATCCATGGAAGAGGGTGAACACCTCACCCTCTTCCATGGATTAGATATTTGGGATTCCAGTAAGCCAAACTCACAGAACAAAAGAAAACTAAACAAACATTGTCAAAACTATACAACCAACAGATTAAATAACATTCTCAAAACACATCTGAATGGAAAAAACACAGTGAAAGCCATCAACACATTTGCCATACCTATACTGACTTCCTCCTTTGGAGTGATATAGTGAACACGGACAGAACTTGAATCACTCCAAAGAAAAACACGAACAACACTTACAAAATACCAGTACTATCACCCGAAATCTGCCATAGAAAGAACTACTCTCCCATGCAAGGAAGGTGGACCTGGTCTTATTGACATCCCACATTTACGCAACAGACAGATCTATAATCTGAGAGAGTTCTTCCATAAAAAACAACATATATCACAACTATACAAAGCTATAGTCTTGGCTGATACAAACAAACCACTATTAAATCTACAGAACGACACTCCAAACTAAATAGACAACACTGCATACATACAAGAAAAGAAAACATCCTGGTGTAGAAAGGAACTCCATGGCAGACACCCACACGACCTTCAGAAACATTTTATAGATGCCAAAGCGTCAAACAACTGGTTAGTTAGGGGGGATTTATTTACAGAAACAGAAGGGTTTATATTAGCAATACAAGACCAGGTAATAAACACGGAAAACTACAGAAAATACATACTGAAAGACAGCACATTAACAAATGACATGTGTAAGAAATGTCACATAGCACAGAAACGATTCAACTCATTATGTCAGGTTGCAAGCTGCTTGCACAAACAGACTATCTGCACAGACACAACCAAGTAGCAAACATAATATACCAAAAGCTTGCAACCAAACACAAATTAATAAACACACTCACATCATATTACAAATACATACCAGACACAATCTTAGAAAACTCAACACACAAGATGTACTACGACAGAACAATCCTAACAGACAAAACCATACACCACAACAGACCAGACATCACTCTCATAGACAAGAAAAACAAAGTTATCTACATTATAGACATCTTAATACCAGACACACACAACATGTTGAATGCCAATGCTAAATAAAAATGTTAAACATAATTCAAATATCACAATGCATATAACAGACATGGCCAAATTTCATATCATATGAGCCACTTAGGAGAATAGCAAATACTTGAGAGTCACAATCAGTTTCTGGATCAATGAGAGCTGCATCAGTTTTTTTGGATACTTTTGACAATGGTTTCAGAAATTGTTTATTATATATTTCAAATGAAATTTTTTAATATAAATGCATACTACTTTTTACAGTAAATGAACAAATTACAAATATATTATTTTTTTAAATTAATTAAATAAGTATTTGCTGCATATTAACTATTGACTTTTTTGTATGGAGGTACATTGAAAGAAACAAAGAGCCACATGTGGTTTGCAAGTCACAATTTAGTACCATGGACAAGTACTAACAGATCTCATCATTCATTTTGTGGCATATTAACATTATATATATTGCTATATCTGATCATCTGATTCAAAAGGATCATAACTATGATGAAAGTATATGCAAATACTAATTCTATTTTTTTTTTTTTTGGTATAATAAGCATTACAGTTTACATCTTTGAGAATTCTTAGTTTCTGAATTTCAACATTATTATTTAATCATAAGATTCTGATTGTAGAAGTTCAGTAACTCAGACATCTGCAGTATCAACATCAAATCAGTTCCATTGTCATATCAATAACTTCCACTGCTATCTGACAATGAGATCCACTTTTGAATCCTGAATCTTTATGACAAAGAAAGGGCAAAGTTTCTTACAGATATTTTTCAATGTTTCCTAAGTAATTGTCCATATTTTCACATCATCTAGAACAAGGGTTGGCAAACTGCAGCTCGCAACCCATAAGTGGCTCTTTGGATATGTAGACATGGCTCTGAAGTAAAATTAAAAATAAAAATGTCATAGATTCATTTATAAAATTTTTATAGAATTTTATTTATATAATGGTTATTTCATTTGTTTTATAGGTCTCACAAAACTTCGTGGCACTAAGATGCGTGTCTTAAATTAAAAACGACTAGCTACAAACCAGACATACAGAACTTTTTAAGGAAATACAAGCTCATTGCACACGCTGATTAAAACCAACGAGAGCAATTTTTTGTTTTTTTTTTTTCATTTAATAAAGAGAAATTAAAATTAAAACTTGTTATATTATTATTTTAAATTTTCCTTATTTGTAAAAATATATTTATGGCTCTAGAATAATTTTAAATTGTTGAGGGACAGGTTTGGCTTTTCTATATCAAAAGTTTGCCAACCCCTGATCTAGAATATCAAAGATTTTTCAGAAGTCCTTCAGTGTGACTGCATTCAAACTAGCAAAGAAATGTCAAGTTTAACAGACTTTGAATTTATTATTTCATGGATTAGAGTAGACATGAATAGTTGAATATGAGAAGATGGTGTTGCATACATGTGAGTTTGCAATTTAGTTGGCTATTCACAGTTTAGATACCAATTTATGAAAGAAATAGGAACAATATAGAGATATGAAACATATAAGCAATAATACAATGTAGGCACAAGTTTATGTACTTGATTTATGATAATATATTGGGTCTAGGATAAATAAATTATTATTAAAATTACTAATCAAGGTGCATGGCAGTGTGCCAAACCAAGTTTGTGTGGCACACACCATGTGTATATTTACACAAACCAATTTAAGCCATATTTGTCATCTACGTAACTTTGCTTCCGATTAAGCTACTAAAATGAAAATTGTATATGTTGTTAAGCTTTATTCCCCACGATCTTGTAAAAATTTCAAGCTTTAATATCAAAGTATCTAGGAGATAGAGGCCCTAGAAAATCACAAATTTGGGTATGACTCACTCATCAAAATTATATAGTGCTTCCTGTAGATGTAGAAATTTGAAATTTAGCATAAATATAGGTCTAAGGATAGAGCTAAAGGAAAAATTCTGAAAATGCCAACCTTTTAATTATTTTGTGACTTATTTACTTCACCCCAACCGATTGAGTGTGTCGCATCGCGTTGCATTTGCAGTGCAGCATAGTCTATATAGCAATCTTTTTTAATGAATATATTGATTAAATTTAATGAATATATTGATGAATATAATGAATATATTGGTTATTACAAAATATTTTTGTGGTTCCGGCCAAAGACACTTTATCACCTGTATTAAAACACTATTAATACGAAATGGATAATTCATAAACATCAGTTAAAAGGAAAAAATGGCATCGTGCAAAGAATTATTTAGTTATCATAGATTATTATTTATTTAGCATGTTTGTTTAATAAAATAACTTAGAAAAAAGTACTGATATCCCACTAAAAACAAAATGTGAAAAAATTCAACACAGTTGGCAAGTTTTTGAGTAATATTAAGTTATTACCCAGCTATCATAGATATTAAAACTTGCCAAGTAAAAGCCTGAAGATGTGACACTGTATTGAATTTATTTCAGTATTTAAATCTTAATTTTCCACATTGGGGTTGGAATGGAACTTGGCACCTGTTTTAAATCTCTACTCTTTTGGTGGCCAAATAAACTGGTAGGAACTTGCCCATTTTTTCACATTTTTGTTTTTGGTGGGATTAATTTATCAGATGTATTTGAATTGATATCTGAATAAAAATTCTTTTTATTTAAAAGAAACCTTTTTTTACATATAATTTTAATAATTAGTCATTTTACAATTTTAGTTTGTCATTATATGCTGGCAAAAGAATTTTATTTTTTTAATGAATCCACTTTGAGAAAATAAAATAAAATTGATGTTTTCATGATTTCTATGTACTTCAAAACTTTCAACTTGTATGTAACTTTCAAAAGAAGTTATGTATTCTACAAAGAATGTTATATTTGAATTGTTGATGATAGCCTTTGGCAAGGTCATCAGCATTTAATAAAATCTATTATTATGTAATATACTAATATAGTATTAAATTTTAGTTAAAATACCATAATGTTTTTATAAAAAGTTATTAGAAAGAACAAAAACATACGGTATCCAAAAAATATTATGCATATATTATTTGAATTGCTTATATATTTAATTGGACATTTATTAAGATCATTTTTAAAATCTGAAAATTAATTTTAAACATGACTCATTTTAAGGGTAAATTATTAAATATATATTATACAAATAATTTATAAAAAACAAACTTTTAACTTCAAAATTATACATTTAATTTTTATTTATTAAAAAAATATAGTATAGAACTTTACAAATACTATATATAGAATGAAATATATTGTTCAAAAAATATGCATAAACATACTTGTGTATATATTCTGTAAATTGTTATGCTATAAACTTAGTTAATTAAATCACAAAACAAGCTGTTGTCATAGTCTGCTTGATGATTATAATCAGCTAATGGTATTATATGAGTCATAGCCTAGTAATTTTATTTGAATTAATCTAGGACAATGTAAATTAATAATTATTATTAGTTGAAAACATTTAAAAACATATTTATGTATATATATATATATACTGTATATCAATTTGAATTTTTTAAAATTTACAAATTACATTCCCTATGTTTTAAAACATTTATGCTTACAGGTTCAGTTCCTTTCTGACGACATACATAATACTGTTCAGGAGTTAATTTTGATTTCCATTCTTCTTCTGTTAGTTGAACATTATTTGATTTATTTTCTATTTTAAGTGAAAAATAAAAAACATTTTTAATTATAATCTATACCAATTATACTTAAATTTAAAATATAATAATTAATCAATAAATATTTTGTTATGATAAAGAATTACTTAATTATGACTAAAACTTAAGCAATATTTGATCAAAATATTGACTTCTGCTTGGAATTTTTTTATATAGATGACTCATCGTACAAAAACTAGTTCTATGAAGAAAAAGTAGCTTACTCCAGTACCAAAATACTGCATTTTGATTTCCTGTAACTTCATAAACATAGTAAATACATGTAAAAGTTTTACAGATTATATTTGAACGATTATATAACAAAGGATGTAGTATGATGCTGTTTAGAATTTTTATTTAAATTATTTGCAACTTTAATTTATTTTATATTTTCAGATTTATAATATTTAAAATATTGCATATTTAATTAAAAAACTAGTATTTTATAATGTGCATTAAAAACTCTCCCATGACTTCTTCCTACTTTATGAAGTCAATTTTAAACTATTCGCTAATATTTTTAGATTTACCTGAAGTTTGATTCAACTTTTTATCTTTGGAGTCCATTCTAAACTCCGAACTGTAACTCCTATAACAAGAAACTGATTTTATTTGTAAGTTATGGTTTTTTAACGTATTTGAACAGGAAGAAAATTTAAATGGGAAATTTATTCCACGACTTAAGAATATACGATACATTAAACAGGAAGGAAGTATATTAGTTTATCATAAAATTGAAGGTCGAGGATCCACCCATGCTGCCATTACATTGATAGATAATACAGAAATTTAGATAATACAACTAAAATTTTGAATCGAATTAATAATATTTGAGAGTTTTGATCATCAAAAATAAATCGTAAATTAAAAGTTAACACCTGTGATATAGGCACTTATTAGAAAAATGATATTTAATTTTCAATAAATATTAATGAAATTTATTTAAAATTTTTTACAAAATTATATAAAATTATATTGTATAAAATATAAAAACAATTATTTGACAACTGTCATGTTAATTTATTGTATAAAATATAAAAACATTATTTGACAACTGTCATGTTAATTTAAAAATCTAACTAGGTGATGAGCAAGGTGATGAGTCACTCATTGCACCACTATTCATTTAATACGTACACGGATCTGTTCATTTATTCAAAGGGTGTTACTGGGGTGTTACTTTGATTGCTATGAATGACGTCATTAGATTCTTTGTACTACCATTTTTCGAACGAATTTAGATAAAATAATTTTTTATTATTATTACATTTTGCTTCATATTAAATTATCTTTATTAATAATATGATAAATACTGTAATTTTTGTTGTAATTTTACAAAAATTACATCATTTTATAATCAATAATAGAACGAAAATCAAATTTATTGATAAATATATTCAATATTAATCAATTATATTCAGTTATATCATTACGATATATACAAACAACGATTTAACACGTAAAAACGCATCAAAATCGAATAGAAAGGTAACATACTCTTCTTTTGACATGGAAATATTATATCAGAAAAAAAAAATTAATTAATAATATAACTTTTATAGTAGTTCGAAAATTTTGGTACAAATAAAAAAAAGCCTCTATAATACAGTATTATATAACCATAAATAGTTATTAACATAATATACTGTACATCACAACAAAAACTAAGGCTCGAATTATCTGCAGTAAAGATTAAAGATAAATTCAAAAAGTTTATTTTATAGTATTGAGATGCTGTATGTTTACCAATTTCATATATTTTAAGTGTACAGTATTTAATTATTTTATAGTGTTTTACAATAAATATTCATGAATGATACCAATTTATTCATTTTTGTTTACATCGATCACAATTTCCATTATGCTGTAAAATTACTAAACGCACTGTGCATTATCTGCTATGATGATAATTAGGAAATCACTGGACAAACTAAACTCATTCTAAAGTGATTTTAGCCTGTCCAGTGATTTCTACGGATCGTGACGTCATTTTTTAGCTTCTCCAGCAGAGACTTCTCAGAGTATTTCTGAACTCACTAGGGCCGCCGAGAGGGGGGTGACATCCGAGACTTTTGTCACGGGCCCGGCATTGAAAAGGGCCCGACCGTCGAGCCTCGAAATATCACATAACGTGTTCGATAGTTCACAGACCTCCTATCTCCACCCAATGCAGCTGTGCCAAAATAAACTATTTTATATATAGGCCTAATAGTATTCTGATAGACGAAGGTTTTAAAATTATTATTCACCCGTCATCGAAGTTTTTAAAATTTTTTTGGCCTCATCTGAGATGAGGCCAAAAATTTAAAAAATTTTCGATGAAAAAATAAAAAAGAAATTCTTTTTTTATTTAATGTTTATATTTTGTATGATACGTTTCGAATTTTGAATTTATTGTACACTTTTTTCAAATAAATGTTTAGTGTTTTATATGACTTTTTATTAAACCAAAGTGATGTACATTTTTAAGTAAGGCTCAGACTACAGACTTGTTACGGGCCCGAAAATTTCTCTCGGCGGCCCTGGAACTCAACCTTACTTTTCAGTTTTTGATACACTTTCTTAAATATTTCGCAAGATATAAGTTCAAACCATATAAATAAGAAGCATGAATGTTCATATTTTTTATTTATATTTCAAAACTTTTTCTTTCTATCTTTCAAAACCTCAATTTCAAATACAGTACAATATTTATTTAGCATAGTTAACATTATAGCATTAGATATGGGCATGACAATGGCTACACTATAATTGTCATTTCAAATTGTCAATATTAGGCTATATTCATGTCAATAGTGATCCAGGCAGGCAGGGGCGGATCTAACTTTCTGGGGTCCAACTTTTTCGGAGCCTCTTTTTAAAATTTAAAAAAAATAAATTAACGTTATTTTATGTATATATTTTTATTATGTCTTGGACCTTTAAAAGTTGGGGGCTCTGGGCTCAAGCCATATTAGCCCATATGCTTACACACACTGCAGATTTGTTTTTTTTTATGCTGATACTTTCCCACAGATATCGAATTCGTATACCGACAATCATATTAATAATAATTATATGTATGCTCATATATAATGAAATATTAAAATAAAAATATTATATATGTTCACGTATTTTTATATTAATATGAAAAATAGCATTATGCATCCTCAAGAATATTTCCTGGTAATGCTACTGAAACATAATACTATATAATGATTGTCATAGATGCTTATAAAATTAAAGAAACTTATTCAGAATTAATAATATTGGAATTGAGAAAATTTCTCCTTTAATTTTGCGAAAATGTATTGTTATTACATTAGGAAAAAGTTTGAAATGCTGCATTATAAAATTTGTAAAAAAATATATATATACATATTACATTAATAAAGTAAAAAATAAAGATAGAATTATTCTAAACTAGCCAAAATAAGAATTCTAAAGAAATATTATTGAAACTTTTTATGAAATTAATATCAGAAATTCGACAATTCATAACGATCTTGCTCCAGGATAGAAAAAAATTAACTCATATTTTACTTTTTTCTATATTATTTATGGACAACTCTAAAGATGATGAAAGTTTAAACAGTCAAACATATCAGTAAAATATTGTAAAAAATTCAATTTAAGACACTATTTTCAGTAGAATAACTGTTCTGACTAACTGAGTACTTATTCTGTTAATGCAACACAGAAATATGAATTTATATTGTGTTTTCCTTTTTTTACATTACTGTAATCTATAAATAAATATCAAGACATTTTTTCAGGCATATGCTATTTTTATCAATAATGTTAAGTCTATTACCTCAAAACTTTTGCTTATAACGGATATCTTTTGTTTGTAACAGATTTTCCTTTTTAATAAAGTAAAAAGAACATTTAATTTCTTATGCTAATTTCTAATAATTTTACTAAATATTTCTTTTTACGATTAATTATAAAATGGTGTTCAGTAGGCTATTATATAGTGTGATACTCAAATGTTATACAGTTTATTGAGTCATTATAGAAATATTTTATCTCCATTTTAAGAAAGGATCCTTTCATTTAAGTTATGCCAATAGATTAAAAACAGGGGGTCCAGAGAATCAGAAGATCTTTCAAAGATGTTTAATGTGTGAATCATTAGAATATTTTTGGAACTCATTAGACTACAGAGTTGTGTTTCTCAAAGTGTAGTCTGCAGACCCCCAGGAGTCCTAGAACATACTTATGGGGGTCTGCGAGCAAAGATACAAAAAATATTGTTTTGATGATAATATTAAATAAAAAAATTAAGCTATAAGCATAACTGTATGAAAAATATAGATTAGTTTTCTTTATATGCAGTGATAAATGAAATAATTCAATAATGAGACCCGCGAGTTAATTTTTCGTTAAAAAAAGAAATCTGCAAAGAAGTCAAGCTTCACAAACATTACACTAAAGTATGCTAACTTCTTGAAAGAAATTATATAAATAACGATAGCCTAAAATTTGTACTGCTTATCTGATCCCAAGAATTTTGATTAACGAAAAATATAAAAATTTTATTGTGCATATTTGTATTGTATTTGCATTGAATGCAACATTCATTCATTACATTTGTAAAAGTTTGTTGGAAATATCAAATTTAATTATTAAAAAACGAATTAATGATTACGACAGATATTTCAATTAAATAATGTTAAAACATTACTTCATTTTGTTTCATAAAAAAAGGAAAGTTGAAAAACTAAATTGGAAATATATAGACCTATACATTTATTAATTTGATATTTTAATAGAATTATTATTTGTCAGTATAATTGTTAAAATTTGTAAATTATTTCATATTAAGTTATTGAATGATTTAAAATTTAGTCAATTATAATTACGTCAATATCTTTCTTTTCTGATAAATCATTTTCTCCATTTTGAAATTCAAATTAATCAGAACATTTGAGATAACTGATTTTGTCCATGATCAAGAATTCATTAAATATTTCTGAATTTATCAGCAAAATATTGATAATAAAATTATTTATAATTAATAATTATCATAAGATATAAGATTCAATTAAATTGATTATGAAATAGATTTCAAAATTTCTAGTTTTCTTTATTATAGAAATTTTTTTAAAATCTTAAAATCTCTTAAAAATACAAAATTTTAAGAAATAAATCAAATAATTTTAGGAAGTTTAAGAATACAATATATTTGGATCTAAATTTAATTATGTTAATTATATTTATGAGTAAAAGCAAAGGAAGAATATAAAATATGGACTAATAAGCCAATAACTGTATTTAGTTTTAATACAATTAATATATATTCAAAGCAGAATTTTTCCGGCGTTAATTAGTCATAAAATTGAGATATATGAACATTATCACAGATAAATTAATTAAATTTAAGCAGATCGGGACTTTTTGATATTTTTCAAGAGGCCGTCTGACATCAACTTTACTCGATTACGAATATCAGTACTCACTATAGATTCTATTGAGTTTTAATGATATTCCGAAAATAATTGAAATCAAAAATTATAAACACAGAGGAATAATAATTATTATGGTACTGCATATAATTATATTTGTAATATTTAATATTAA
>AYEL01086797.1:0-10943 GCA_000484575.1 Olivierus martensii
TTTAGTTATTTTCATATTATTAACATGTAGGGAAGTTATGTATATTAATCATATATATAGATTTGATGTTTTCTTTGAGTTCGTTGTAATCTAAATATTGTTTTAAATACCAGAATATTCGAATTCGAAGTTAAAGAATTCGATATTCGAACTGTATGTTAGAAGCTAGTAAATGTAAGAGCTGACGATGGTGAGCTAAACACCGAAAACGTTACTCAATAAAAGTTTGTTTTAAAGAAACTTAGTATATATTTTGGTCTGCTCAAAGGTGCTGTTACTTCTGGAACTTTTTATGAATTAATATAGCAGAACCTAACCCTAACATAAATTGAGGGTTACCTGAAATGAAAAATAAAAATTCAACATTTATATGATAAATAATTTTATTATTTATTATATAACTGTTGAATGTTGTTATAATTTGCTTGATTTTAAAGACTATATTTTCATTTCTTTAGATAAAAAAAAATATTATTTAATCATAAACTATTGATTTTTGTTTGTCTTTATGTAATTTCATAGTAATCAAATTGCATTGCTAAGAATAAAAATCCTGATTTTTACATGGTATCTTTAGAAATTGATTCTTAAATTTATGAATTCCTATTTTATGAGATGTTTCCAGATTTAAATTAATTCATAAAGGTAGGAACTATCTGAAGTTGAGAACTATTATCTGAATTATTTGAGATCAATTTGTTAATAAATTATAGTATAGCAAGAGTCATCTTCATCTTCAAACAATCCTTAAATAACTACTCATGCTTAAAATCTGTCGTTTGATTATATCCAAAACTCAAATTACGTTGGGCAGACTGAATCTAAATTATATTTGATCTAGTTTGCTATTTGATGCTTGATGCTATGGATTTACACCGGTTAGCAAATTAAAAGTAATGTTTATATGCTGTTTTATTATGAAAGCAACCATTAATTATATAGTATTTATAGTTATATTTGTAAAAATCCATACAAAATAAATAAATAAATAACGTAATCTAAAATAATAAATTATTTCATTTTCAAATAACTACTACCCATAAATCATTTTTATTTTATAGTTCATACTCTCTGTTATATTATAGACTATATACAGCGTGTATATATAATTTTATATTTATAAAAATCAATCAGATATACATAAATCATGATATTTCGTGTATGTATACACCAATGTTGGTATATACAATATTTTATTTTACTTTGATATAATTAAAATAGCTATAAAGTAGGCCAATTAGATAAAGAACGCGTAAATTTTACTAAATTAACCAAAATTAAATTTCCATCAAAAAGACTTACACACACATATATATATATTATTGAGGAAAAGTTTTATAAGCATTGAAGAAAACATAAAATTACCTGGAACGTAAATCAGTATGTTATCGCTTTAATTATATAGTATTTTCAGATTCAAAAAATTACTGTAAACATTCCAAATTTCACAGATCTACACTCACTAACTCCCATCCACTGGAAAATCCAATCCGCCTCCCGATAAATTGCCATCTGCTGGAGTTTGAAAAAAATAAATTTTTAATTCTAAATATTTTAGTATTAATTTTATACTAAGAAAAAATAAAAAAAATTAGTAGTAATAGTTCAATTGGTAAAAGTTTACGTATAAAAAGCAAAATATGTTGAAATCCCTATTATAAAAATATCTGTATAATGAATATCATCATATTTAGGAGCAAGGAATCAGTTTAATACCAACCTGAGATTGAATGTTTCAAGAAGTGATTTAATCCCTATCTATTAGCCGTCGTAGTTCACTCAATTTCATTTCCATATTGCAGCTTTGAAAGATATACTCAAGATACTCAAAACCTATCTTAATTTAATAGTCATTTCGAAGGAAAAGATTCAATTAAAATTTCCATATTAGAAGAACAACACTAGTATAAATATAGTGTGGTACTATAATATATAGAAACAAGCCTGCTTTGAATAATAATAAAATAGCATACTCTGCTATTTAATATTTAATTATGTTCGAATTTGTTAAAAATTTGCGTGCTTATGCATACCCATGCGGATTAGATAAGAGGGTAGCCAAACTTTTATGTCATATACGAGAATTTCAAATACTCGAGAGAGCCGTAATCAATTTTTTCGATGTAACCTTAATCAATGATTTCAAAATTCTAAAAATTGTTTGTTATATATTTCAGATTTATTTATTTTGTATAAATGCGTACTATTTTTTAGAATAAATGAACAAATTAAAACATAGTATTTTTAAAATTAAATAATTAAATTAAATTGATTGGTAAGGAGATAAATTAAATTAAAACATGGTAAGGAACTGCATTAAAATACCAAAAACTGCATGCGGTTCGCATCCGAACTGGCATGATGGATATATATAATGACAATAAAATGCAAAATTGATAAAAGTTGTCAATTTTCGCTATGGTGATTATATGCAATAAAATGAAAAGACATATCTATATCAATGCTGAACAATATTCTGCGTCATAATTCTAAATATATATCTCTTCTACATTTCAAATAAAAAATATACTGTATATACATATAGTATGTAAATATATATATACAGACATAAATTATCTTTCTTCTTTTCTCTTATTGATTTGCATTATTGTTTTCGTAAATTGCATAACAACATAATTTATGGTATATTTAGGTTGCTATACGTGCGAACGAGCCCGGACTGACTTGGATTTCAATAGTTATCCAGGCGTTAAAATTTGAAATATCCTGATCATTATTTATCAATATTTTATTGCTTTTTTTGTCAACAGATACCGCCACTTGGCCACTTTCCATTCTTTAAAATACCAAGTGACGGGCGAAACAAGTCCTTCCAAGTTTGCCCACCCTTGCAGAGGGGTCAGCCGGATTGTGGAGAATGGGGATCTATGGACCGGGTCCAGATCTCATGATAAACATTTTTAAGATGATGGGACACGAGACCTGAATCCGGGTCCTTCAGAGTGAAAAGCCAAAGCATTTCCACGCGGCTAATCTAGCCGAATTAAATATATGAATATTTTATAGTTTAGGTCGATCATCTCTTTAACCATGTTGTAAGTTGAACAATTGGTCTGAGGCCTGCTTGAGCAGACCAAGTGTTACTGATGCACAATAATCTTTACTTTAGTTTGTTATTACACTGATTGGCGTTATCCAATAATTCTGTAAAAGTTAAAACACTAAACTAAACCCAAGGATGGTTAAACCTAAAAATGAATAATAAAAATGCAAGTTTATGGACAAACTTAAAGAAAAGTATAAATATTTTACAAGGAAAAGTGGCAAAGAAAGTCATCTGCGTATAAAATATAATGCAACCTTCAGTAGTACACTCAATTTGATGATCAAATTAAAAAGAGACAAACATCCTGAAGAAGTACTGTATTATCTTCAGAGAAATACTAATGATACAAGAAAATAAAACGAAAGACAAAAGAAACATCCAAATAACGCGTTGGCGTACCACGCGTGGAGGACCCGGATACGACATCTGAAAAGTTTTTTCGGGGTGCTGTGCCCTGCCCGGCCAGGCAATCTCCGCTCTTCACCATCCGGCCCTCTCCACAGGTGTGGGCGCAGCCCCTGATTGGAACTGGTCCCGCCCTTTAGTAATCTCCTTGAAGGGAGCATAAAAAAGAAAAAAAACTACACTAAATGAAAGGAAACTATAAAAAATAATGAAAAGCTTGTGCTATTATTTCTTTTAAATTATTGAAACTTAATAATAGCTAATTAAATCCAATAAACTAACCTGATTAAAAACCTATTTAAAGGCCGGATTGGCCGCGTGGAAACGCTTCGGCTTTCCACTCTGGAGGACCCGGGTTCGAGTCTCGGGTCTCACCCCTTGAAAATATTTATCATAGGGTCCGGGCCCGGCCCGTCGATCCCCGTCCTCCACAATCCGGCTGACCCCTCCGCAGGGGTGGGCAGCCTGTGTAAGGGCTTGTTTCGCCCCGCCACTTATTATTCTCCCTGAAAGGAAAGTGGCGTCATCTGTTAAAAAAAAAAAAAAAACCTATTTAAAATCCTCATTTAATTGGCAACAAGTATGTTAGTCACGTACTTGGTCACGTGATGAAAATTCAAAGTTTGAAATTTATAAACAAATATGGAAATAGAAAATATAGATAAAGATACGTTTGGCGATATAGATGTCATAGAATCGGAATGTAGTACAGTTCCTACTGATTTAACTGTGTCTGCAGATAGTGAAACGAATCGGCTATTAACAGTTAATATTAGTTTAGACAGAAAAAGTTTGATTCAGGAATTACATTTATTAAAAATAGAACTGTCAAAGAAAAATTTATTATTACAAAATCTAAAAGCAGATTTCACGACTAAAGTTGAAGAATTAGAAGAGAAATATGCAGATGCTGTTCATCAAAAAGAAATGTTTAAAATTCGAATGGAATCACAACTTAGTATTAAGGAAGGTGATTGGAAAATGAGAGAAGAAAAATTGAAAACAGAAATAAATACACTCAATGAAAAAATTAAAATTATTGATAATTTGTATCAAAATACTCGAGATGATATAGATTATTTAATGAAACATTTAAATAATTCATTATTAAATGATAAACAAATATATAGTGAATTAAAAGAAAAAACTGATTCATTAACTTTTAGAGAAAAAATATTAGTAAGTATGATTCATAATTTTAAAGATGTAAATGAAATTAATCAGAAAAAATATTAATATATTCAATATTAAAATTAAATAAATTTTGATTTGATAACATTATCAAATTTTGAAAAATATTTTTTTATTTAGATAACCTCAAAAAGGGGTGCAGCTTCCAAGTTGCATAGTTTTTAGAGTGAATCATTAATGCAATGGAATTCTATGTCAAATTTTCCAAATTTATTCAAAGGTTCAGGGTTGAGACAATATGGCTTGCATATATTTTTTTTTTATATGATTGAATTTTTTACCTTATAGCATATTAAAAGCAGAATAGTTCCCAAAGAGAGTTTTACATTTTTTAATTTTAAAATATTTGTTAAATATGAAATAAAATGATACAGTGGAATCCTAATTATTTAACCAAGGTTCTACATTACCTGAATTTTACATACTGTGAATTTTCAAAAAGTTGCATCAAAAATGAATATATAGTTCAGTACAAAGTATTAAGATGCAACGTTAATGACTGTAAATGTACAAATGTCTTAAGATCTGATCAACTGCTAATATTACTTATTAAAAAAAAAAATTATCTAGACCAGGGATTCCCAAAGTGTGGCCTGCGGGCCAAATGTGGCTCTCAAACACTAGAAATGTGGCCCACAATGTCAGATCATCCATCATCTTGAATTCAGAGAGATAATTTACATTTTTACAAAAAATAAATAAATTTTATCATATTATTAAAAATAGTTCAGTTAAAAAATACATTGTATAAGTGTTTCCAAATATGTTTTCATTATTTGGAAACACTTATATATGCGAAAAAACTTTCTCAATCATGAGTATTAATAAGTCCAAAAATTGAGATCAAATTAACTGGTGAACATTTACAAGAGGTGTTAAGAATACATTCAACCGACTTAGAACCAAGGGTCAATGATATACATTTACAAGAGGTGTTAAGAATACATTCAACCGACTTAGAACATGGCTCAATGATATTATTAAAAGAAAACATGCATAAGTCACGCACTTCAGATTGATGAATTTATTATTATTATCTTTTTTTATTTGAAATTATTTAGTTACTTTTGTTTAATTATTTTTGAAACTATTATTTAACATTATTTAGTTATTTTTTAATTATTTTTGAAATGTGTTATTTTAAACACTTTGTAATAAAAAAATAATTATTGTCATAAATAAAGAACAAATATGTTATAAAATTAGTATAAATCTTTCCCTTGTGCCTAACTTTTTATCAATTTGAACATATTTTTCCATAACACTTTTTTTGGCCTGCCAAATATTTTGGAATTTGCAATTTGACCCACATAGGCAAAACTTTGGGAATCCCTTGATCTAGTTTGTTGTTTGAATGACATTTTCTTCCCTCTGTGGCATCTCATTTCTTTCAGTCATATTTTAGAACAATTCTTTATATTTTCATTAAATTTTAATTTTATATTTTTGTGAATTCTGATCAATTATTCTTGGAATTTTCATTTTAGAATAATCAATAATAATTCCACTAGAAAATTTTGTTTTTTACCTGTTAAGGAACATCTAAGGAGCTACAGTTTATAAATGTGAAATATTTTTTTTTGTAAAATACATTTTAAGAATCATAAAATATTTAATAATAAAGTAAATAATAGAATTTTTATTCTATTATTTATTTTATTAAACTTTATAAGTTTATTCTGTTCATCTAATCACATTTTTATAAAAGACGATGACAAACTTATTTTTTGAAAATAAGTTTGATGATGTCTTTTATTTTGTTATATGAACCAAGGCTTAGTTTACTTATTAATCATATTTTTACATTGACATTTATTCTAACATGTGTCTTTAGAATCTAGTATTTCTTAATTCCTGAAAGTTTTACTGTATTATATAAAAATTATTTGGCCATTATGTATGGACTGATTGCAATCAAAATTTGTTTAATATATATTTTGAGAATATTAATTTATTCTCTAAGGAGAAATAATAGATTCACAATAACAAATTATTAGCATGCATACTAAAATTTTAAAGATTTTAAAAAATTCCCGAGTAATTCATATTTTCATAATTCCATATTAATTAATTGCTGAATGCATCATCCTGTTTAATTTATTAGATCTAAAAACATCATTATGCTTAGCCTAAGATGTCTTTATTTTTATAAAAAGGCAGCATAAATTTAGCTGTCATTATGGAGTAAGGACATAATATTTTATAAAATATTAAAGTTGAAAAATGTTTTATATACAAAAACAAGCTCATAAACAGAAATAACATTTAATCAGTTTGTAAGTACAAATCTGAAGTACTTTCAGTTTTTAAAAACCATCATCAGCAGAATTATACACTAAAATATATTTAAATATTGCAGAATAACAAAGAATTCCACTAGAATAACAATTTAAATTTAACAGCAAGCATGCACTTGGTAGCTGTAATCATGATGATTCAATTCAAATTAAATATAAAATACATTTTAAGATTAGTCAATTATAAATTACTCAAATAATAAACTGTTCTACACACTGATACACCAATGTCTTCATTCGATAGCAATGGTGGAAATGCAACATGCAAAATATGGTTTCTTAATGTAAACACTGTCAAATAGTTCTCCAGTGCCAAAAGCCAGAATGTCGAGAGATTCTGGTATGATATTCATAACATGGGCCTTCACAGCTTACTTGATTAATGTTAGTCTCTGCCAGTTTAACTTCCTCTGTCATTTGGACATTCCTTACTACTATTGCTTCATCCCAGCATACATCCAAGTTAGTTTCATAGAATCTCTTCATCAGGATAATATTCAAATCACTATTTGCTGTCTTTCATATACTCTCCAAGTCTGGTTTTTAAACTTCTCAACATGCTGCCTATATATTCTTCAGTTCTATCTATAGTCATATTGTGTGCTGAATATGCTTTTGAGGGGAACCCTTCCTTATTTCTGAGAACTTGATGCATAGTTTTTGCTCTTCTCTATGAAGCACAGTATCTGTTTTTCTTCTTAAGCATCTTCTTATGAGTTCTAATGAGAAATCACCATGGTCATCATCATCATATGTCCATCTGTGGATTCATTTGCAAAAACTTGATCAATTAGATCTTAGAGTCTACCTTGCCTATGTATAAAAAATCATTATAAATGTTGCTTATAAAAGTTCAACTGTAGCTATGTAACCTTGCATGTTCAATAATTAAGTAATACTCCTGCTCTTTAGATTATGTTGTTATAATGAGTAGCAATTCTTCATAACAGGGCTTTAATTGCTGCATTCTTATATCTCATTCAATCTTTTGACTATGTTTGTATAAAAATGGGAATAGGCTGGTTTTCTATATACAGACAATGCTTAAGTACTATCCTGGCATTGATGTTGACCGATGGCATATCCAGAATCTTTACTACCCAGGGCAGCAGTTTTTGACCCTCTTTCCCCTCCAAAAAATCATCTGTTTTAACTTTCAACACACATTTTCTTATATAATTTTTTAGAACTGAAAATTATACAAAAACTTTTATACAAATAGCTGGTGAACAGTAATGTTATTCCATGCTCTTGATCCCCCTGCCCCCTTTGGATATGCCATTGATGTTAACATCCAGAAAGTGAACACTTTCTCTCAACTTTTGGTCCAGTATTAAAGCAAGCTCTAGCATCTACTCTGTAAATAGTTCCAGAAATCAGTTCTCCTTTTCATTCGGATTTTAGGATAATAAACTTGACCATATGGGGTTATGGCCAATTTGGTACTGAGATATAAAGAAAGTTTAATATCCCAGGCCTCTTGTCAACAACAAAACTCATGGTTAGATATGTAGATAATCTTTTTGTTATCCTAAATCTAGATGAAGAGGACCAACTTCTGGAACTATTTTCATTCAACTAGTTCTATAATATTGACCTTATTCTGCAACTGTTTACAGACTAGTCAATAAGGCTTGCTTTAACATTGGACCAAAATTCAAGAGAAAGTGTTCACTTTCTGAATGTCAACATCAATATCAGGAATGGTAATTATGCTTTATCTGTATATTAAAAACCAGCCTATTCCCAGTTTTGTACCAGCATGGTCCAAGGATTGAATGAGGGATAAGAAGGTAGTAATTAAAGCCTTCTTAAAAAGAATTGCTGCTCATTGTAATACCATAATCATAAGAGCAGGAGTATGGCACAATTATTGAATATGCAAGATTAAATGGGTTCAGTGGAACTTTTGTTAATAACATTTATAATGATCTTTTACATAGGCAAGGTAGATTCCAAGATCTAATGGTTAGAGTTTCTGAAAATGAATCCACAGATAGACAGATGATGAGGTCTGAGGTTCTCTTAGAACCCAGAAGAAGGTCCTTAAAAAGAAAAATAGATATTGTGCTGCCATACAGAAGAGTAAAAATTATGTATAGTGCACAATATGAATATAGGTAGAACTGAAGAATATATAGGCAATACAATGAGAAGTTTAAAACCAAATTTAGAGAGGATATGAAAGCCATAGAAATGGTGATTTGAATATTGCTCTGGTGAAGAGATTTTATGAAATTAACTTGATGTATGCTGTGATGAAATGAGAGTGGTAAGAAACATCCAAATGATAGAGGAAGTTAAACTGTTGGAGACTTTAACATTAATAAAGCAAGCTGCAAGAGCCCAATGTGACAATGATTATAGAAAAGGGATCTTGGGTCTTTAAATAGCCTTAGCATTGTGATTAGCCAGTGATCTATTATGTATCCCTAGTAGGATTATCTTCCATATAACAGTATTTTCTACAATGGGACTGTAAAATGATCATCTGATGCAAGAAAATGAAATCCCTGGAAGAGCCTATCTTAGCCCTGAAAAAACTATGCAAGAGCCTATATTATGTTGTCATATAGAATTTCTCCCAACATCCTGGCTTTGGCATTGGAGAACACTACTTGATCAAGAGTCTCGGCAGTAACTGTAAAGCTAGGTTGACACGATCAGAGCACACTCAGAGATGAATTTCCGAGTGTACTCGGACCGAGTTTTAAGTTCGTTTACACGTTCTGAGTGCACTTGGTCTGTAGTCTAAGGTGAAATGGCAGGAATGGATTGATGTTGTGGCTGATATGTTATTGCAGGAGCTGGACAGTCGCATTAATAATAAACAGAACAGATGGAAAAAGAGGAAGTTATGGGCTCGAGAATGGATTTTCAGTCTTTTAATTTCACAGTCTACAAGCATTCTTCCTCTTTGTACAGTTTCGCTTCATTTACTGTGATCGTTTAGCCCTTTCCGCCATCTTAAACTTCCAATTGGCTGCCACTCGGTCTGAGTATTTTGGTTACCATCCGAGTTTATTCTACTCGGATGAAGCGGTCCGAGTATCGTCCGAATGGATGCACGTGCATCGTCCAAGCGAATTCTGTCTGAGTGTACTCTGTCAACATAGCTTAAGCCAAGTACAGTAGTCACTGATTGACTCTTATTACTGGAGTCATTACAGCCAAAATTCAACTCATTGTAATTTTGGTCCTAAGTTAAATATTATTAATCTGACAATTACATTTAAGAAAAGTATACAATAGGACATAGATTGCTAAATTTGAAGTTTCATATCCAATTAATAATAGAATTAGAGCAGTTTAAAAATTGCAAAAATTGACAAAAAGCATCATTTTTCTTCTTCTCCTCCTTCTACTTCTCCTCCTCCTCCTTCTTCTTCTCCTTCTTCTTCTTCTCCTCCTATGCAGACTCCTCTACAGGTTGCATCGTTTAACCGATATCAATGACATTTTTAATATAGGTGTTTCTTAGTTTACTTCAGGTCCCCTGAAAATGTGAGCACAATCAGATCAAAACAAAGGGGGATCCAATTTTCATAAATGCCTTTACATATCGCATTGCTTAACTGATTTTGACCAAATTCAGAATATAGGCATAGTGTAGTTCATTTAAAATCATCTAAAAATTTTGGCCCAATTGGGCTAAAATTAAAAGGTGTAGAAGACGATGATTTTCTTGTCTAGATGTGGTTTTATAGGTCACATCGTTTGACCGATTTCGAAGAAATCTGAGATGTAAATATTAATTATGTTAATTAAGCCATGGTGAAAAATATAGCCCAATAGGGCTAAGAAGAATAAAGTAAGGGTCTTTTCATCACGAACTCTTTTATGGTCATATTATTCAACCGATTTCGACCTAATTTCATATATTTTATGTTTGTTTATTATTTTAGTAAATTTCTGTTAAAATCGTCAATTCGATCAAAATAAAAATAGAGTATATAATGATGTATTAAATATTATTGTTATAA